>JAJPUD010003026.1:59294-116701 GCA_023553655.1 Myrmecobius fasciatus
TCTCTCTCTCTCTCTCTCTCTCTCTCTCTCTCTCTCTCTCTCTCTCTGTCTCACTCATCTAATGTCTCTGTCTCTAATTCTATCTCTGCTTTTGTTTTTCTGCTTCTCTCTCTCTCTATATATATATATGTCTCTCTCTCTGTGTCTCTTTCTGTCTGTATCTGACAGAGGGTGAGAGTCAGAGACAGAGACAAAGACAGAAACAGAGAGAGAATAGCAAAGTATTAAATAGCCTGATGCTCCCTACCTGCAAATACAATGCTCTTTCCACTATACCATGCAGTCTTCTCCTCTTCATTTGGTCCCGACCTAGGATTTCACTAGAGTAGAGAATTCCTGATGAGAAAATTCTCTCTATCAATGCAAATCAGCAACTACAGAACAGTCTTCAAGAATTGCTCCCAGGTTCCCTGAAGGTCACAGAATGAGTATGTGTCCATCAGGACTTGACCCTAAAGTTTTCCTGATTCTAAGGCTACCTCTCAAGCCTCTAGTTCCCCACTTTCTCTTCCCCATTTTTCTAAGTGAAAACAAACCTGAGGATGAATGTTTCCATTTGCCCCAGACTCTGGGGCAGTGGATTAATCAGCGGACATTTCAGTTGATGGGCCTGTGGTGCTTGCACTACGAACTGGCCCAAAACACCATAACTCTGAACTCAGCTCCTTGAGACACTGTCTTTGCTGTTATTTGCCTTTTTGCCTAGATTCATGCCTTACATAGTGTGTTACAGCAAACATTTGTGGGATTTAATTGAAAGGATACCTAAACCTCACTGACAGTACTGATGCAGCCCACAGACTAATTTTCAGGGGTACTGATCTCTTTGTGTGTTGATTCCCTCCTTAACTCTGGTTCTTTTTTCTTTCCCTGGGATATCAGACACAGTCACTCAGCCCTGCCTGAAGCTCCCTTTGGCTATCCCGGTATGTCTTTACTTTGAGAGCACCAGGTCTCTCCCTTGAGGTGCCTGTGCCCTCAAAGTCATTTTGCTATCAGCTCAGCTGCAGCCCCAATCCAACAAATTCATAGCAATAGAAATATCATTTTAAATGCAGCTACAACAAGGGGACAAAATATATAAGAATCTCCTCTGAAAAAATGAAAACTAAGAACCGACCCTGTTGAAGTATCGAATCAAGTCTGTGTTGAATAAATAGCAATTCCTATTTCATGGTCTCCAAGTCAATTTCCTCACTAGGGGTGAGTAGTGCAAATATTAAAATATAACTCATTTTAGAGATGGTAAAACTGAAGTTTAGAAAGTTAAGTGACAATCCTAAAGTCAAACAGTAAATCAATTACAGAATTAGAACTCAAAACCCACTTCTTCAAATTCCAGGTTCAGTGTTCTTTCCATTTGCTTCTGCATATTCAATATGTCTGGTTATGACTGCAGTAAGAATGAATTGAATGTGAATGAAATTATTTTAGATCTTTGAATGGGAGTATTGAGGGAGAGAGAAAAGAGGGGAGGGTTAGAGGAAGAGAGAAGTGACAGGAAGCTAGGAGAGGAGAGGAAGAGAAAGGAGAGTAAAGGGGAGGAGAGAAGGGGAGAGGAAGGGAAGGCTATGGGTTTCCCCAAGTGTTTTCTGAACAGTTTTTCTAAAATCTTCATTTCTCTGGCCAGACTCTTACTTAGGCAATTACATCCTGTTCATATAAACTGTCTCTATATCTCAAATGGACAAAGTATGCTTCTATCTAATTTGTCTTGTTCCCTAATTGGCTTTGCCATGTTGCTCTGCACATTCAAATTTGCTGAATTTCATCTCTGCACTTTGGGGCGTCTCAAGGGTTCCATTCACTAAATTACCCCTCCACCATTGCACTGAACAGTACCATAGCACCCTGAAAGAGTTAATTTGCTTCCAGAAGGTAAGTAGTTATTCACCCAAGAATCAGCCTGGCTACAAAATCACAGGGGAGTAGAAAAGTCTGGGCATATGGCCAAGTAGCCATATGCTGTTTTAGCTGCAGGTCATCTGAATGCCTGTTAGCCATAGTGCATGCCCCAAGTGGGCTTCAGCTGTGAGTAACACCCAACCTGCTCAACTGAACTCCAAGACTGTCAAAGAATGTATGTTAGAAGCTGTGACACATTAAAAAAGATATATTTATATTCACACCTGACTTTGAAGAGTCTGTCATCACTCAGAGCTGGGATCTGAGAAGACCTAAATAAATGGATTGGTTCTGGGACTTTCTTCTCTCAACCAGAGTTTAACCTAGAGGCACTCAAAAGTCTCAGACTGAATCCAATACCTCAACCCCTGTTGCTCCTGAAATAAAGAAGCATTTTAGGAAACCCTGGTCCATTTTTTAAAACAAAACAAAACCCATTTTTGTTGATAGTTTTTGTTTTTGTCACTTAAATTTCCTCCAACTACCCTTCACCCTTTTCCCTATCAGAAAACAAGCATAGAACAAAGGTGTGTTTGTTTGTTTTTTTAAAGGAAAAAAAAGAAAGATAAGATAAAAAAATCAAAATCTGAAAATATATCTGAAATTATTCAACCATGGACCTTCCACCTCTGAAAAATAGTGGGAAGAGGTAACTTCTCATATGATTTTAAGTGCATGAATGTTTTCATATCCCTTCTTTGAGTCTGTGGCTATTTGTCATTATGTAGATGGTATAATGAATATACTATTGGACTTGGAGACAGAAATATCTCAATTCAAATCTTCCTTCAGACATTTACTAACTATGATTCTGGGCAAGTCACTAACCCTCTATTTACCTCAGTTTGCTAATAATCATTTTGCTAAAAGAGAGATGATAGCTGCATTTATCTCCCAAGGTTGCTATGAGCATCAAATGAGACAATAGTTGTAAAGAGCTTTGCAAAAAGTAAAGTGGTATATAAATTTTAGTTGTTATAAGCATTGTATTGAGTGTTTACTCCATACTTTGCTTCAGTTCATAAATGTCTTCCCAAGCTTTTCTGTATTCCTCATGTTCATTGTTTTCTATGGCATAGTAATATTCAATTATGTTCTTATTATACAATTTAGCCATTCCCCAATTAATGAACATCACTTTGTTTCTAGATTTTGCTGCCACAATTTTTTTTAAATCTTCTACAAGAATTTCATGGTATCTTCATACAGCCCAATCTCTGAAAATCGGTGTGGCCTTTCTTCAGGGGTTTCTTTGAACTGGAGTCAGTTTGGCCCCAGAAAAAAATGTCTTCCTTCCCTAATCTTTAGTTAGTACCTCTACCTGTGAGTTAACAGGATATTTCATGAATGTCATCATGTTCATAATTCCTAAAGAATTTGTCAGCATCTGTATGCTCAGCTCAAGACTATGGATTAGGGTTTCTGTAAATATTTGCATTTGGGTATTGTTGTTGTTCAGTATTGTTCAGTCTTTCAGTGGTAGCTAGGAGGTAGAGTGGAAAGATCACTGGACCTGGAGTCAGAAAGACAAGTTCAAATCCAGGCTCTTCCTAGCTGTGCTCTAGGTAAGACCTTTTATTTCTGTCTGCTTCATTTTCCTCAACTGTAAAAATGAAGAAAATCATAACACCTATCTCCCAAGATTGTGGTATTTATAAATTTATAAAGCATTTTGCCAAGTATCTAGAATATAATAGATGCTTTTAAATATTTTTACTTTCTTTCCCCAAACTCCAATATATGTGGAAGATACAATGTGGAAATTATGAAAAGAGAAATGTAAATGTAAAATTTCAAGAAAATTTGAATCATGGAGGGATAAGGCTTCTTATTATTTTTCTTCTTATTTCTCTTCTCCTTCTTCTTCCTTCTTCTTCTCTAAGAAAAGACCTCCCCAGAAACATAAGTAATACAAAAAGTACTGGCTTTGGAGTCAAATGGCCTGTACCTGAATCTGAGCTTTACCACTGATTTGATCTTCAGGAAGTCACTTAACTTCTCTGGGTCTTATTTTCTTCCTCTGTAAGATAAGGGGTCTATCTTGATCTTAACCTTTTTTGAATCATGGATCTGTAGCAGTATGGTAAAGCTTATGGAGCCTGTCTCAAAATAGTGTTTTTAAATGAATAATTAAAACATTTAGGATTACAAAGGCAACTAATTAATAATATTGAAATACAGTTATGTTTTTAAAGATAAGTATACAGACTCCAAGTTAAGAATCCCTGAATTAGATTATTTCCCATTATTCACAAAATCCTCTGAGTTTAGTTTTAAGGAATCTTAAAGATATCCAGTCTGACATGTATCTTAATGAGAATCCCCTTTACAACATAATTCACAGGTAACCATTCAGTCTTTAACCATTTCAGTAAGGTTTCATCCTATGGCCATTTCTGATGAATATCCTAAGACCACTAGTCCTTTTAAAATGTGAGATGTTGCATTCTTATTAACACATAGGCTCTAGAGCTGGAGGGAATTATCAAAGATATCTAATCCAATCTCCTATTCAATGATAAGAGATAATTCAATTTTGAACATGTTGAGTGAAAATGTCCATGAGACATAAATGCAAGATGTCTAATAGGAGATTATAGATGTGTTTGGAGATTAAGACAGGTTAGACATGGATAAATAAATCTAAGAATTATCATGAAAATTACCATTTAATCCATGGTGTATGACTGATACATGATGAGATTCCCAAGTGAAATAATATAGAGAAGAGGACCCAGATCAGAGTCCCAGATACCCACAAATTAGTAAATGTAACTTGGACAAAGGTTGAGCAAAGAAAATTCAGAAGAAGCAATCAGGCAGGTAGAAAGTATCAGATTAGAAGACCATCAAGAAAACTTAGAAATAATAAAATATTAAGCAGAGAAAGATGATCAATAGTGTCAAAGGCTTCACAGAGGCCAACAAAGATAAAGATATAGGGAAAAGCCATTAGTTTATCTATTAAGTTCCACTGGTAACTGGAAAAAGTTGATGAGTTCTGAAGCAAGACTGTATAGAATTAGAAACAAGTGGTCAAGCAGTATTTGATTTACTCCTAAGAATCTCCTTATTCAAAAGGTATCCCTTCTACCACATTTTAATGACTAATTCTTAGAATGGTTTTCTTTATTTTGAGTTGAAATCTGCCTCTCCACAATTTCCACCTTTACATCTTCCCCTCTAGTAATTTTCCTCTTCTCCCTTTTCCATTTCTTTTTTTCATTCTGGACCTAAACAGAGTTAGCTTAATCTCTTTTCCATATGGCAGCCTCTCAAATATTTGAAAACAGTTATCATGTACCCTCTGAAGTCTTCTCTTCTTCAGGCTAAACATTCCCCAAGTCCTTTTAGAATTACTCATATGACAGAGTTTCCACACCTCCTGCCATTCTGGTCATCCTAAACACACTTCAGTTTGTTAATGTCACTCTTAAAATATTTTATCCAGGACTGAAGTCAAAACTCCAAATATTGTTCAGCCAGCATAGAGATTGTCAGGAGTATTATATGCCTTATTCAAGAGACTATATTAATGCAACTTCTTTAGGTATGGGCCTTTGGTTTCATTGAATGAGAGGAAATTCTCTTTAGCACTTCAGATCAGCACACCCTCTGTTATCTGGTAGTTTCAGAGAGCTACTCAGAATACTAAGATGTCAAGCATACAAATATAAATACAACTCTAATCTTCCTGAATTGAAGAAAACAACTCTCTTTACATTATATCACACTGCCTCTTATTAATGTGGCCTAAGATAAAAAAAAACACTTCAATATTTCAATGAATCCATGATGATTAAGATCAAGTTAGATTTTTTGGTAGATATGTCGCACAAGTGAAAATAATGCTATTCCACAAGAAACTGAGGACTGCAGACTCCAAGATACATAATCATTAAATTTAACAGTTCAATTCAGAAGCAATAAATTCTAAAAGCAATCAGAAGAAAGACCTCCAAGTATAAAGAAAAAGAAAGATGAATAAAGCAAGATTATTCTGTGCCTACCAGAAAACAAAAAAGGAAATGGAATAATATGTTCCAATGAGCAATGGAACTCAGTCTGCAGCCCAGAATGACCTACCTGAAAATCTGAGCTTAACTATTCATGAAAAAAAATGACACTCAATAAGAAGGAAATATTTGAAATATTTTTAGAAAAAAAAGAGTCAAAGAGATTATTTGTTCCTCTACCACTCCAAATAATAGAAATACAGAAAAACTGAATAAATCCAGCATCCAAGGACAGCAACAGTAATAGTAAAAACAGAGAGACTAATATTCTTTCTAAATGTACAAAAGAAGACAGGGATGAAAGCATAAGTAGATGAGAACCTTGTTCTGGATGTGGTCTACAGAATTTGTTTCTTTAAAAGTCTATTCATCCTACACGTTGGTAAGGAATTTTCTTTTAAAAGATATTAATCTTTTAAAGTAAATTAAAGTAAATTTTTAAAGTAATTAAAGTCGCATCATAGCTACTTAAAGCAGAAGTGAGGGGAAAATATAATTTGAAAAAAAGCTCAATATAAAACCCAAATGGAAGAAAATATAAGCCTAACTCTCACAACTTTGAATGTGAATGGATTAAACAATCTAACAAAATGAAAAAGACTGGAAGATTAGATAAGAAAACAAAACTCTACAATATTTTGCTTAAAAGAAACACATTTTTAAGAAGACATAAACTTTATTAAACTGTGAAACTGGAAAAAGATTTATAAGACATCAAGTGAATTTTAAGAAATAGGGGTTGCAAGTATGCTCCCCCAAAAAGCAAAAACAAACATTCAAAATTAAGAAAAATAAACAAGTAAACTATAGTATGCTTAAAATAACCATGAACAACAAACAAATATCAGTAATAAATTGAATGACTTAGAATCAAAATTCATAAAGGTAACAGTATCTGTGTTTCAAGAAGGCATAGACAATAATAAAATAGTGACAAAGGTTTCAGTATCCCTCTTTCAGGATAAATGAAACAAAGCTAAAAAAAGGGGGGGGGGAAATATGGAACTGAACAAATTTCTGGAGAAAGTAGGGTCAAAAAATTTGTGGCACCTTGTAAATGGGACAGCAAAAGAATGTATACATGTATAATTTAACAGTCCCATGTGGAACATTTAACAAATATATGTATATGTATATATATATATATATGTATATATATATATATATATTTGCATTTAACAAAAATTGACAATGTACTAGGGCCCAGAGCTATTGTTAACAAATACAAAAAGTCAGAAATAGTTTCTGTTTTACAAATTGTAATGTAATAAAGTACTCTAAATAAGCACAGAAGAGCAAATATTAAAAATTAGAGGGAAATAGATAAATTGGAAACAAAAAACCCTAAAAATTATCAATAAACCCTGGTTATTTGAAAATTAAATTGATAAACCCTTAGCTAATCTGATTAAAAGCAAGAAGCAGAAAATCCAGTCAATAAAATAGCAAATGGGAAAGGTGAAATCATAGCAAACCCGAAGAAATAAAAAGAATAATCAGCAAATTATGGTCAATTATATAACAAAATTGAGGAAACAAAAAAGAGGTATCCTTTCAAAAATATAAATTGCTTAAACCTTTAGAAGATCGGTTAATAATAAATAATTCTAAGAAAGAAAGGAAAAAAACATAGATCCAATGATATAGGAACTACAAAAAAAAATAATAAAAAAAAAAATTCCTGATCCTGCTAGATTCACAGGAGAATTCTATCACACTTTTTAAGAACAGTTATTATCATATTTCACAAATTGGTCTTAAAAACTGAAAAAGAAATTACCTTACAGAATCCTTTTGTTAGACATAGAAATTTACTACCTCAACCAGGAAAAGATAAAATATAGAAACAAGACTGTCAATCAATCATTCATGAATTTTGACTAAAATTTTTTTCACACAGTCAAGCAGATCATAAGGATTTGTCTAAGAAATTATTTATTGAAATCAAGAGGGATTTATAATAGGAATACAAAGATGATTCAACATTTTAAAAAGTGAATGTAATATTAAAAAATAAAACATCCAAGACCAAAATGATCATATCAATAGAAGCAGAAAAAGCCTTTAACAAAGTATAGCATTTTATGCTAAAAATCCTACAAAGTATATGCATAGAAGGACCTTTTTTTTTAATATCAGAAAAGTTCCTATCTAAAAGCAAAGGCAAATGTCATATGTAATGGTAATATGCTATACCTTTTTCTGCTAAAAATAGACATATAACAAAAATGCCCATTCTTTCCATTATTTAATATAGTTCTGGAAATGCTAAAAACAATAAATCAAGAGAAAGAAATTAAAAACATACAATAGATCAGGAGGAGGTAAAGCTATCCCTATTTGCTGATGATATAAGAGTTTACTTGGAAAAATCCTAGGGAATCACTATAGATATGAATTGAGACATCATCCTTGTCTCAGCATGATAGCTTCAGCAAAGTAGCATGCTATAAAATAAACCCTCAAAAGTCAACAAGATTTCTATATAAAATAATAAATACAGGAAGTAATAATGGAAAGAAAACTATCTGGGATTGGCCTACTAAAGTACAGAAAAGATTTGCATACATTCAATTACAAATGGATCCTTAAAGAAATCAAAAACAACTTAAATATCTGGAAATATGCAGTGCTTATGGTCAGACCATTTTAAAATAATAAAAATGACAGGGACAGCTAGGTGGAGCACCAGCCCTAAATTCAGGAAGACTTGAGTTCAAATTTGACTTCAGACACTTAATACTTCCTAGCTGTGTGACCTTGGAAAAGTCACTTAACCCCAATTGCCTCAGCAAAATAAATAAAATAATAAAAATTACAAAACTACCAAAAATAATTTATGCTGTCAATGCTATACAAATCAAATCACCAAGAAGATACTTAATGGAAGCTGATATAATAATAGCAATTTGCTTGGAAAAAACAAAAGATGAAAAGACGTGCAAACAAGATGAATAGCACTTCCAAACCTCAAATTATATTATAAAACAGCAGTCATTAAAACCATTTGGTATTGATTTAAAAGTAGATCAATGGAATAGATTAGATATGGGATATTAAGAAACAATAAAATACAATAATCTAACGCTCAATAAAGTATAAAAAATCATTTAGGAAAAAAAATTATTTGATAAAAACTACTGGGAAAACTGGAAATCAGTCTAACAGAGATTAGACTTATTTTACAATACAATCTAAATGAATATGACCCATTAATTTAAAGTAACACTATAAAAAAATTAGAAAATAAACATATCATGTAATTCTCACAGACATAGAGATGTACTTTTGACCAAACAAAAAAAAAAAAACAGAAGGAATTTATGGACAAAAATAATTTTGATTATTTAAAGCTAAAAAGCTTCTTTGCAAATTGAATTAATATATCTTAGATAAAAAGGGAGGTGGTCAAATGTGGGGAAAATCTTTTTTGACAGACGTACATTAATTTATGTATATATTGTTGAAATATAACAATTTGTTTACATACATAAGTATATTGTGCATATGTGCCATTTTATAATTAATATTTTACATAGACATTTGTGTGTGTATAAAACTGATAGTAATTCCTCAATAGATAATTGTCAATGGATATGAATAATTCTAAAGAGAAGAATTGCAAAGTATTCACAACTGCATGAAAAAAAAATACTCCAAGTACCTAATACTAAGAAAAATGCACATCAAAACAGCTCTAAGATTTTACCTAATACCCCACTAACTGAAAAAGGTAACAAAAATGGCAACTGGGCTGTAGAATAATAGTCACACTAATATATTGTTGGTGGAGCAATTTAGAATATATAAAATGACTAAATGCCTGGACCCTATGAACAAGGAAGTCCATAACTGAATTTATATCCCAAGAAACCATTAATATAAAAAGAAAGCCTCGAATATTCTAAAAAACTTATAGCAGCATTTTTTGTAAATAAAAATTTGTTTACAAAGATTTGTAAATAAATATATCCCATCAACTGAGGAATGACTACATAAAATGTGGTTCATGAATGCACTGGAATATTACTGTACTATAAGAAATGAGAAGTGTGATGAATACAGAGAAGCATGGAAACATATATATATGTATATATATATATATGTAGTGTGTGTGTGTATATATATATGAACTGATGCAGAATAAAGTAAGCAGAGACAAGAAAACAATATACATGATAATAACAATGTAAATGTGGGGGATATATAGCAAAAACAAAGTCAAATGTAAATGTAACAGTTATAAAGATGAAGCAGGTCTCAATTGAAAAGGCATTAGAGAATACTTGTGGAGGTGAGAGATCCATCAATATTATGCTGCACATGTTTTCAGAATTTTTCAATGCATTCATTAGTTGTGCTGTTTTGTTTTCCCTTGCTAAAAAAATATACTATATGCTATATGGGATAGGTTTCTGGGAGGAGGAATAGAAGGAATACCTGGATTAACTATGATGATATAAGAAACAGAAGATATCAATATTAAAAAACCTTACTTTTAAAAGAGCTATTAGGATATAAACTAATCTATAGAAGCTCTTAAAGCATCTTTAGGAACAACCTTAATAGCAGTGAGGATGATAGGAATGCTATGTGTGGCTCATCTTTTCCCACATGGCTTTGTTTTTTTTTAGCCTTCTATATTTTGAAAGTTTTTCAGTCCATGTAATCTGAAGAGTACAAATACTAATTATAATGACACTTATTCAAAATGTTATTCTTAAATTTTTATGGATTAATGTTATATCAGTACTTTTATATAGGGCAACATTTTTGTCTATAATGATGCCTTAATTGCAGAATAGAATGGTTATTGAATTCTCAAGGGTATTTTGGGATCTGTATTTATAGTTATAAAGATCTGTCATTTTTTTGGTTTATAAAATATGACAAATTTCTCATCATTATTCCAAAGGACCACTCTTTTTTCTAGTTTTTAAAAAAAGTTTTATGGATGTATTTAGCTTTACATTACAAATATTTATATTTCACTCTCACTCTGAGAGGTCTTTTCATAACAAAACAAAGCTCAAAACTAACAATACTGTGACCACATGTTAAAGTACATGAAACATCCTAAATCTGGAGTACCCTGCCAACTATTTTTATTTTTTTAATTGATAGAAATTTATTTTCTATCCCTATCATTCCCTCACTCCATAAAATAAAATTAAAAAAGAAAAGAAAAACAGATTCCTGGCAACAAATATGCAGAGACAAAGCAAAATAAATTTCCTCATTGTCTGTATACACACACACACACACACACACACACACACACAAACACATTATATATACACATCAATTGGTTGATTATTTAGTTGTTGGTTATTGTCCTTTGTGCTTGAAGAAGAGCAAAATTGCATCACTATGTCAAGGTCAAAATATAATGTATCTAATTGTGGCTCATTAGAGCAATATCAACTTGGATTGGGCAAAATAGTCCATGTGAACTTTTGAAATAGATGGAATTGTCTCTCAATTTGTACATCTTGCTTTTCTTTTTGACCTACTGCAATTCTGCTTTGTTCATAGAATACATCTTCTTTGAAGTGAATACACTATGCTGAATAATCCTGTGTCATTGTCTCCCATTGTCAGAATTTTTCAATGAATTTATCAATCAATTTGAAAGTTCTTCAGAGAGACCTTGAGAGTGTCCTTGTATTACTTCTTCTGAGAGCTTTCCTTTTGTAAATCTTTTAGGCGAACATACATTTGGCATTTGAACCCTCTGCAGTAGAGTTTGAATTCTTGACAGTTCAGCTCAAGAAAGGACCTGTGTCTGATATGGAACCTTACCTTGCCAGGTGATCTTCCTAAGATAATTCAAAAGAACGAGATTTTGTTTCCTGGCATGGCACTAGCATAATATGTCCATGTTTCACAGGCATACAGCAATAAGGTCAGCACAACAGCTCTGCAGACCTTCATTTTTGATAAGCAACTTTCTCTCCCACACTTTGCTCAAAAGCCTCCCAAACACTAAGATAGCTCTGGAAATTCACGTGTCAGATTTATCATCTATATGTCTATTCCTAAAAGGTAAGTGAATCTTTTCACAGACTTCAAAATCTATTCATTTACTGTAACCATTGGTTCCATGTACTGATGTTGTGGTGGATGTTTTTTTGGTGTTAATTGTCAAGCCAAAATTAACACAAACAACCAAGAATAGTCTAGACTCCGTTACATTTCAGCCCCAGAGATTATATTGAGTACACACTCATCTGTGAGCATATGCATAGTATAAAATATACAGATACATATATGTGTATGTATGCATTATATGGGCATATATATACCCATATATATGTATATATTCATATATATATACCCATATATATGTATATATGCATACATATATATATATATCACTCTACAACCAAAGTCTATTACCTCTGAGTCAAGAGGTAAATGGTACATTTCATTAGGATTCTTCTGAAATCATGGATAGTGATCGTATTGATCCTAGTTCTTACAGCTTTCAAAGCTCTTTGACTTTGCAATGCTGCCATCACATTCAAATTGTTCTCCTGGTTCTGTTTACTTTATTCTTCCTCAGTTTGTAAAAGTTTTCAGATTCTCAAGGGTAACTATATTGTCCTCTGCCTAACTCTTCAAGCTAAACATCCATAATTCTTTTCTTATTCTCCCTGGCTCAGGCCTGCAATCTTGCTTGGAATATTATTAAAGTAACCTCCTCAATGACCTCTGTGCCTCAAGTCTCCATTCCAATCCATCTTCCATTCAGAGGCTAAAGCAATTTTCCTAAAACACAGATCTAACTATGTCCCTCTAATTTCAAATAAGCTCCAATGGTTCCCTTTTACATTTAGGATAAAATTAAAACTTTCATTTGTCCTTTAAAACCCCTTCACAGTCTTTTCCAACTTATTATTCATTACTCTTATCCACTCTACCTCTAGCCATACTGGTCTCACATATTATCCACTTGAACCAGCAGAAACTGGTGGATTTAAAAATTTTAGTGTGAAAATTTGCACCTTAGAAATCAGCCATAGCTATAAATTGTTTTTGTTGCTTTTCTAGGCTTATAAAGTGTTAATAACACAGATTAAACTTGAAATGTGTATGATACATTTTTCCCCCACAGAGTCTGTTGTTACACATTTACCAGCACACTCTGATTTTTCACTATAAATATTGTTTACGATCAGCAGGAAGAGAGTACAACGCTCAGGGAATGAAGTCCTCACCAGACTGGATTCCTAGAAAATGTAGGCTAACAACAACAACAGCAACAACAACAAAACACTAGTGACTGCATTCATATATCCCTTTAACAAGTTTTACATCCATTATCTCATTTGACATCATAGAACTTTCAGCACCTTCTATTTCCTTTCCTTACTGTGTCCCATACCTCATCCCCACCTCTTGGAATCTTCCAAGACTTAGCTCAAGAATTACCTTGTAGGAAAGGGCCCACATGTGCAAAAATGTTTGTGGCAGCCCTTTTTGTAGTGGCTAGAAACTGAAACTGAATGGATGCCCATCGACTGGAGAGTGGCTGAATAAATTATGGTATATGAATGTTATGGAATATTATTGTTCTGTAAGAAACAACCAGCAGGATGATTTCAGAGAGGCCTGGAGATACTTGCATGAACTGATGCTGAGTGAAATGAGCAGAACCAGGAGATCATTACACCCGGCAACAAGACTATATGATGATCAATTCTGATGGACATGGCTCTCTTCAACAATGAGATGTTTCAAACCAGTTCCAATTGTTTGGTGAAGAAAGCCATATACATCCAGAGAGAGGGACGTGAAATATGGACCACAACATAACATTTTCATACTCTCTATTGATGTTTGCTTGCATTGTGTTTCCTTTCTCTAATTTTTTTTCTTGTAGATACAATTTTTCTTGCACAACAAGATTAAGTGTGGAAATATGTATACATATATTCAATTTGTCAAGCATTTTAACATAATTAACATAGGGGAGGGGTGGAGACTAGGGGGGAAAATTTGTAATGGAAAGCTTTGTAAGGGTTAATGTTGAAGAATTACCCATACATATGTTTTACAAATAAAAAGCTTTAATAAAGGAAAAAAAAAAAAGAATCACCTTCTAGAGGAACTCTTTCCCAGTCTCTCAGCTAATAGTATCTTCTCTCAAGTTGCTTTCTTTTTACACTCTATGTTGTTTTTTTCATCAGACTATTAGGTCATGGAAAGCAGTGAATGTTTTTCTTTTTCCTTGTTTTCCCAAAATTCAAAGCAGTGCTTGGCATCTGATAAGCCTATAAAAATGTTTTTCCTCTAACTGTGACCCCATGTCTTCATCCTCATCTCCACCTTAAACTCCAAGCAAAATCTTATCTTCTACAGTAAGTCTTTCCCAATACCTCTTGATTCTAGCACTTTCCCCTTTCTTACCTATTTCCTATTTATTCTGTTGATACAATATATAACTGGCTTATACACATTTGTTTGATTATTGTCTCCCCCATTAAAATTAGTTCCAAGGGGGCAGGAACTGTCTTTTTTCCCTTCTTTAGCATAGTTCCTGGAGCATAGTAGGTACTTAATAAGTGTTTATTGAACTAATTGGCAGATATGGTCTGTGTCAGAGTACAGTGGGAATATTACATTCTTATTGTTAGAATCTAGCTTTATCTTAAGTCACTACAAGATTATATTAGCATTTTTGGATGACATATAATTTTGAGTCATATTAAGCTTAAAATCCATAAAACTCTATTAAAAATTTTAGGAAAAAGAAAAGAAAACTGTTGTCTAACCATGGTGACAGCATAATAGAGCCCTGAAGTGAAAAAAAAGCTTAATCTTTCTACAGATTTCTTAAATTCTGGCTCAGTTTCCTTAACTGTATAATGAGGAGAATTACTGCATCTATCTCCCAGGGCTTTTGTGAAGATCAGATGGAGTAATATTTGCAAAGCACTGAGCACAGTGCTTGGCACATAGTAAGAAGCTTTTAATAAGTGCTTGTTCCCTTTCCTTTCCTTCCTTCCTGCTGCTCTCCTACCTCTCTCTGTTCCCTCCATGCATCACCTTCTTACCTCTCTCTTAGAATCCCTAGTTTCCTTTAACATATAGATCAAGAGCTCCCTTCTACATAAAACCTTCTAAAACTTGTATATATCTCATAAATACTTAGATGTGTCTATGTTTTCTCCTATAACATAAACTCCTTACATACTCATATAGTTTCACTTTTACTGGCATGCCCAATGCTTAATACAAAGCAGGTACTTAATAAAATGTGTTGATTGATTCTCACATGTAATGATCTCAATTATTTTTCATTCACCAAGGCATACTCCTCTGTATGTCTCTTCAGCTTATCCATGTACTCTCTAGATTGAAGGTGGTACCTAAAACTGGGCACACCATTCTAACAAAGCTGAAAATAATAAAATTCTGGAGAATATCCTTATCTGGGTGAGGAATGTATAGGAGAAAAGTAGGGAATTAGAAATGAGATAGATGGTAGAGAAATATGAAGGGATGTTTAGCCCAATCCCCTTCAAATGAAGTCTGTATTGGACACAAAGTAGGACTGGGGGAAAATCACTGCTTATCTAAAATCATTTCTATGCCTAGCCCTAAACATAATATAATATAAGCTAACTGACTGTCCACAGCTACTAACCAGGGAACATCCCACCCTCCAATTCTCCTGTTATAGTTAGCAGAAAATGAGAACAAAACTATGAAAGTATAAATACTTCAGGCAACAAAGAGCTCCACGTTTTGTATCCATGTCTTTGATTCAGGGGGGATCCCTAAGACTTTGGTAGCTGTGCCTCTGGCCTTCCTACAGACTTTAATGTTCTCATCCCAGGTCTGCAACTTAAGAAGCAATGCCATGCTTCTAGGAGTGAAAGCAGTAGGAATCACTGGTTCTTTCCCCCTTTTGTCTCTTTCCTCACGCACTTTTCCCACCAATGCTACATTTCCAAATGGACCTTTCTTGCCTTCTCAAACAGGGTTGTGACCATTGTGGTTCATTCCAATAACGTTGACCCTGGCAATACAAGTACAAAGCAAAGCAGTGGGTTTCAGCTTGTAATGATAGAATCTTACATTTATTATCACGACTAAACCTTTTCCAAGAGCTCTTTTACATCCATTATCTCATTTTTATCCCTCTCTTGGCATTGCCCTTAACCTTGAGAGTGGAAATTAAAGAATGCAGTGGAGATTAACATAGAATGACTGACCTAGTTCAGCAGAGATGGCATAAGGCAAGCACGTTGGGGAAGGACTGCAACGTCTGACTGGCACACTAAAATTCAGATGTCATTCAGCTCTTTTGGGAGCCATGCCACATGTGTGCAGAGATGAATGTCAGCTCTGTTCCCTGGAATTGATTACTATAAAACCAAACTTAGGTATTTGATGGAATTGCATTGCAACTCATGTAGCAAGAGAAAAAGCCGCATCATTCAATGGAGTATTGTGAACTCATAGAATCCTACATGTAGAACTGAAGGGAGCTTATGGGTCCTCAAGTCAAACCTTCTCAGTTTTCAGATAAGGAATAAAGCCCTCAAGGGTTATGTGGCTTCCCACAGTCACACAGGTGCTTGAGCCAGAGTTCAAACCAAGTTCTTTTGCTTTCAACTCCAACATTCCAGCACTCAACTGCCTCCACCATGCGGTTAAACTACTTAATTCAATATTTCTAGATTTATAGAGACTTCTTGTTCAAAATAAACTTTCTTTTGGATGGAGGAGTAAAGAATACTAGAAACATATGTAGTGTAGGCTCTGGGATTACTCTTCAAACTCACATTTAGCTAGTAAGTTTTAGGTCTCCAAAGTGTGGTTACCATTTCTACTATCAGGGTTCTAATAGCAATCATAAAGCATTGTGGATTCTAATGTTACATCTCACGAGCTTCCATTAGATTGTTTCCTATTATTAACTAGGTGATATCACCCTGATATTCATAGCAATTAGTTTTTACAAAGAGATCTTTACAAGGAGGCTATAGCAAGGACAACATTATCATTCTAAAACTCAGTAACTCTTTCTCATAAGTACAGAAAATCCAAAATATTTATTGATTTGTTGACATAGTAAGTAATCTCATAGTTAGAAAGCCCATGTGGCAAACCTCCAGAAATTATTCTTCTTATATAGAATCTTCATGCAGTTCCCCTGAGGTATATGGAATTCCCTGCAAATCTCCAAAGGTTAGAATTCTTATAGAGTACTGAAATTGCAGTTCTGCCTAGTTTGTCCTCAATTCCAAATATAGATGTTACCATCAATCACTCTTGTTCCGGGGACATTCTTACTGTTTCGGATAGAAGGTTCTGTCTCTTGATTTTTCAAAGTTTATAAGTCTCCTTTGGTCAGGGTTGGAGGGAGAGGGGAAGACAAAGTTTCCTTTCTTCAGAAATCAGCAATTCTATCTCAATGGCCTGGATGAAACTGTTCCAGCAGTAAGCTAGCTTTGTATGTTAATCCCCAATTCTATACTATCTTGCTGTTTTTATCTAAACCCCACAGCACCTGACTGATTCTCTTCAATCAAAATCAATATATTTTTGTGTAGCTTCTTATTTCATATAGTGACTTAAAGAATGTCCCGTCTTCTGAATTGAATAAAAGCTTGTTTATGCCCAGTTTACACCTTTTTATTGATTGATTCAATAGAGGTGTCTAGGAGTGTTCACATTTATTTTATACCTTTAATTAATTCTGTAACTCAATCAAAGAATGATTATTATCTGATAAAATTACCAGGATATAAAGCTTATTTTAGTAACATTAATTGAAATTTACTGATTCAGTTGAGAAGTCTATGGACCCCTTCAGCCTTATATAAAAAGTAGGAAAACATAATTCAGTTTGGTAGTTCAACAAATGTGTGCAAATTGCCTAATATATATTTAGTTCCACAGAGATTTTAAAAAACGACATTCTATGGCTTAAGAGAGATTATAATTTAGCAGGGAGAAGAACCATATAGACAAATAATTACAATAGAAGTTATATGATTGTATACATAGGGATTTAAAACGGGAGAATAAGAGATTTGAGAATGCAAATAGAGAAAGTAAAAAGAGCTGGGATTCAAAAACCAGAGAAAGAAATTTAATGTTAGAAGTGTTGTTAAGAGAGGCAATCAAAATTAGATAAGACTGAGAAGTCTAATTTGTCTATAGCCAAGAACGCATAAAGAAGTCTAGAAAAAAAGTGAATTAGATCTGGATTGTAGAAGGTCTGGAATGTCACGAAGAATTGTGCATTATGTTTACTGGAAAATGGGGAGGTACTGAATGTTTTTGTAGATGAAAATGCCATGGTCAGACTATTCAATAAGAAAGTTAATGTAGCAAATTTTTGAAGGATGGATTGGAGAGGAGAAAGATTATAAGCAGGAGGATCAGTTAAGAGGCCATTACAATAGTGCTGGTGATAGAAAATGAAGAACTGAAATGGAGTGGAAATAATGAAAATAAAAAAGCAAAGACATGTATAAGACATACTGGTGTTATTTTTGTTCAGTTTTTTCAGTCATGTCTGACTCTTTGTGACCATATTTGGGGTTTTCTTGACAGATACTAGAGTGTTTTGCCATTCTTTTATCTAGCTCATTATACAGAAGAGGAAACTGAAACACAGTTAAGTGACTTGCCTAGTAAATAACTGAGACTATATTTGGACTCAGGTCCTCCTGACTCCAGGAACTTTATCCACTTTGCTACCTATCTGCCTCTAAAAGATATTAGGAAAGTAAAATTGACAACTGATGGCATGTGCAAAGTAGAAAGAAGAAGAAATCAATAGTGATATCTGAGTTTTGAGCCCATATGACTAAGAAGTCGATGGTGTCAGCATTAGAAACATTTAAAACTATGAGCAAAGAGCAGATTTTGAAGGAGAAAATGAACTCATTTTTGAACATATTAAGTTTGATATACCTGAGATCTCTATCAAACAGATGGAAACAGTGGATTGAAGTTTATGGGAGGGGCATGGCTGGATCTGGATTTTAGAGCTCTCCATGTGGAGAGGATAATAGAAGTTATTGGATCAAGTGATATTTCCAAGAGTTGGAAAAAAGAGAAAATGGCAGAAGACTGAGCTTTAGGGGATGCCTACCTCTAAGAAGCAATAGTAGGAGAAGAAATAAGTAAAAGAAAAATCATAGAATGGTCAGAGCATGCAAATGAGGAAAATGTATCAAAAGGGAGAAAGGTGATCAATAACAGCTAATGTTTATGTAATTATGCCTACTATGTAATGCTGAAAGGCAATACCTAGTAGTCTAGAAAAGAATTCCATCTTCCAAATCCCCACTCTAAGCTTTACTTGCCCATGTACCATCATAATCATTCCTTACTAACAGAGCCCAATCAATACTCTGGGATCTCACCATTTACCTTGCTACTGCTTCTTAAGGGTTGCTAGGCTTTTTGATCTGCTCTGCAGTTGAACTCTCTTATATGTGGAGAGGTTTTCTCCCTAATTAGAATATGAGCTCTTTAAAAAGAACTATCCCAATTTTCTCTTTATATTCTCAGAAGTTAGCTCAGTGCTTTGAACCTAGTAAGCTTTTAATAAATGCTATTTTATTCCATTGCATAGTTCATGAATATTTACTTACAAAGCATATGTGGATATAGGGAAGTAGGGATCTTTCCTGGATAAAGACCAGAGTACAAACCAGGAGAGCAGTGACCACATCTCTCTGGATTACACTACCTTAGAGGCACTGAAAACTTATAGACCCCTCAAAAAAACAAAACAACTGGCTATGAAAACAGCAGCAAAAAAAAAAATCTGAAGCTAAGAGCAGTATGTCTACTCCCATCCCATTCTCCAGTGAGCAGAGCTTAACTTTAAGTTTAAAATCAAGAGACAGGTTGGGGAAATGAGGGGAAAAAATTTATGACAAGGAAAATCAAGACACGAAATTGGTGATGGGTGGAATTTGTAGGGGAAAAAAATTTCAAGCAAATCCTTTAAAAAAAACTGCAAATTGGACACCAAACCAATAAGAATATCTGAAAGAGATAAAGAGATAAAAGTAATAGAGGGAAAATTGGGAAAAGGAATTAGTGTGGTGTAAGGAATTTATGAAAAAGGAATTTACACCTTGGTAAAAAAAAAGTCATAGAAAATATTGAATAAAATAACACCTTAAAGCCAGAATTAGCCAAATAGGAAAAAAGGGAGAGATATAATAGCTCACTAAAGAAAATATTTCCTTTAAATTTGGAATCGGGCAAGTAAAAGATGACAAAACATCAAGAAAAAACAAAAGACAGTCAAATAAATGAAAGAAGAAAATGTTATTAGAAAAAAATGTCCTGGAAAATAGATTGAGAAGAGATAATTCAAGAATTATTGGGCTCACATAAAAACCATGATTCAAAAATTTTTAAAAAGAGTCTGTAAATTATATTTCAAGAAATTATAAAAGAAAATTGTTCAAATATTTTAGATCTACAGGGTAAAATGGAAGTTGAAATCTAATCACCTCTCAAAAGAGAGCTGAAAATGAAAACTACCAGAAATATCATAATCAAATTTCATAATTTACAGGAGAAGAAAATATTGCGAGGATAAAGAAAAAAATCAAATATCATGACACCAAAATTAGGATCACAAAAGTTTTAACAACTTCCACATTAAAGAAACAAAGGGTTGTAATATGATATTTCGGAAGTCAAAGAGTTAGAATTACAGCAAAGAATAACCTACCCATCAAAACTGAATATAATCCTTAGGGTGGGGAAAGAGTAGATAAAATTTAATTAAATAGAGGACTTTCAAATACTACTGATGGAAAGAGCAGAACTGAATAAAAAATTTCACATTCAAATAAAAGACTTAAGAGAAGCATAAAAAAGTAAACATAAAATAGGATATGTTTTCATTTTTATTAATATTAATATCAAATGTTACAATATTATATTAAATAATACTAAAATAATATTAAGCCATATTGTAATATGGTTTAATTATAATATATGTAAATTATATCAGATTAATAGGGTTAAATTATATGCAGTTTATGGAAAGATGATAGATTCAATGCCTTAGAACGTAAACATTATTAGGGCAGCCAAAATAAGTCTCCATAGACAAGGGGCACAGGAGTGAGTTGATTATGTTAGGATAATCTCATAAAAAATGAAAAAGATCATTGATAATGGATCATAAAATTGTAAATGTAAGTAAGGAACCTTAGAAGTACTCTAAACCAACATTTCATTTTATAGATTAAGAAAACAAGATCTAGAGATATTAAATAACTTTTATAAGTTCATAAAGGTCATAGACAGTGATGGGAGCTGATGTCAGATTCTCTGACTATTAATCCAATGCTCTTGCCTTTATTGGCTCAGAAATAACATCTGATAATGCATTCATTATCTCCAAGTATAACAAGTTGACTTGAATTCATGGAATGTAACTAGGTATTTTCTTACTATAGTCTTACTGGTTTCAATTTCCTATTCATTTTTTAATGTCCTTTCCAGCCCAATGATCATTCTCCTTTCCAGAGAAAATAAGAAGTAGTTCTTTCTTTTCTTCATCTGATATTTTTCAAACCATCCTGAGCATCAGCCATACAGTTTTTTGTTCCTCCTCTTTTCCACATTATAGCTAAAAATCCTTTTCATTATCCTAAGCAGTCATCTCCACCCTTCATTCATTCTGTACTTTAGCAATCCTAATATTTAACAATAAGAAGCCTGCCATGTTTTTTGTGTGCATATTCTATTACTTCCTGATTTTATCATCTTTGTGTCTTTTCTAAAAAATCCAACTTGGTTGAATAATTCCATGTTAATCAGCCTTCTTTTCATTTGAAAGGTTGTTTGGGGTTTTTTCCCTTCTTTTTATTGAAACTTCTTAAGGATTCATTCACTTTTACCATAGGACCTTCCTTTATAACACATAGAGCAAAGCAAAATTTATTAGTACATTGGCTGTGTCTGAAAAGGTACACCTTATGCTACACCTGTAGTCTGCCATTTATTTATCTAGAGATGACAGACATTCTTTATCATTACTCCTCTGAAGTTATAATTGCCACATTGATCAGATATCTGAAATAATTCAATGTTGTTTTCCTATGGGTTTGTAATTCTCTTTGGACAGGTTCTCCTATTCTTCCTCATTGGAATCATCATATTACATATTAAGATTTTTTTTTCTTTTTAGTTTCCCTTTCCTCAAAAGCAGATTATTTCTGCACAGTTTTAAGCCATGGGATCCTGCCTACTCCTTCCCCAGATATCCTCTGTCACCAAATGCCAACTTAGCCTCTAGCTTTTTTAAATTTTTCTCCATCCTGAATGTTAAGATGAAACTTTTTTTCCCCAAGGTCTCCATTGTTTCTACTTCCTCTTCATTGGTCAAAATCAAATCCAGAATAGCATTTTCCTTATTGTTTCTTCTACCATTTAATGGATCATTAATTTCCCCCCCTCTCTAAATCCAGTGTTCTTTCTACTACACCACTTCACTTTTTAAAGCTGGCATTTCTTTTTAAATAGTATTAAAAATTAGATTTAATTGCATTTATAGTCTACAAAGGTCAAGAGAAAGTGCATTGTAGGAGTAGAAATAAATGTTAAGTATGTAATTGAGAAGAGGGGAGGGAGAACAGTCTAGAGTCGAACAGCCAAGTAAAATAGGATGAGAGACTATTAGTTATCGAACATATGGTGAGCACCTATTATTTGCAAAACATGCTACAAGGATTTCTCTGCTGGTTGTTGTCACCTCATCTCTGATCAATGAAAACCTTTCAGAATAAATGGGATATTGAGAATAGTTAAATGATAGAAGAAAATTAATTTTGGCAAAAAAAAAGAATGGGAAAATTAATCCAAAGCATACAATGACAGTTTGGGTGCAAGTCCAATTTAATTTAATTAACAAGCATTTAAAATTTGTATATAACCAGCTATATACAAAGCTTTGTGCTAAACTGTTTATGACACAAACTCTGCTCTGAAGGAGTTTATAATTTAGCCTAGTTAAGACATATAAGTAAGAATGATACAGGACAAAACAAGATAAATGAAAAAAATAAGTCCAAACAAAACATTACAAAAAACTCTAAAGAAGGAGAAATTAGTTCCATTGGGCTTGGATGCTAAGAAGGGGCCCAATAACTCAGAGATAGCTTCATAAAAGCAGAAGCAATTGATCTGGCCCCTGAAAAAGAAGGGATTTCAATAGAGATGCAGGGAAGAGATATTTCATATGTATATATTTTTGTTCAATCATTTTTTTCATTGTTTTTGACTTTTTATGACCCCATTTGGGGATTTCTTCATAAAAATAATGCAACAGTTTGGCATTTCCTTATCAAACTCATTTTACAAATGAGCAGTGAGGCAACCTAGATTAAGTGATTTAACCAGGATCACACAGAGTGTATGGGACCAGATTTTAAACTCAGGAAGATGAGTCTTCCTGATTTCATGCCTGCCTCCATCCACTGCATCACCTAACCTATACACATATTCATATGTTATATAAAATATATGTGAACATGTGTGTATATGTATGTGTGCACACTCATGTTGTCTCCTTTGATGGAATGTAAGCTCCTTGAGGAAAGAGTCAGTTTGGCTTCTGTGTTTGCACATCTAATACCTGACACATAGACACATGGTAGGTACTTATCAAATGCTTGTTGATGGATAGACTCCTGTGGCTTTGCTCTCAGAAATTTCACTCTCTATTTAACCTCTGGGGCAAGGCCCATCATAATGGAAGCAGCAAAACTACTTTAATACAGATAATAGCATTAAATTGTGTACAGACATTATAAATAGAATGCTTTCAAACTGGTTACAAATTTGACCCTTTCAAATACTATAGTGGACATGGGATCTCATGATAGAGGTACTTATTCTTTCCAGTGGTATGAATGGCAAATCATCCATGCCTTCCCATTCCATGCAGTTATTGTCTATAGACTCAGATATATCCTGTTGAGCTTCTACCTGACAGCTAGAGATATCTCTCTGTGTTATTTCACATTTTGTAGCTGTGCATCTCTTGGGCTGTCAGTTCAAAAAATGACATCTATTGTTACAAAGCACCTAAGGCTCATTAGCAGGGTCAACCCCCTACTGAAATCCCCAACTATTATCAAGGAAAAATAGATGGGCTTTTTTCTCTATTTTCTCCTCACCCTTCAGCTGAATTTTCCATAGCAGTAGTAGTAGTAGTAGTAGTAGTAGTAGTAGTAGTAGTAGTAGTAGTAGTAGTAGTAGTAGTAGTAGTAACAATAGTAGTGGTGGTGGTGGTGGGAGAAGGAGGAAAGATTAAGTATGTATTGAGGGGAGAACAAGGAGAACTGTCTGGAATTCAATATCCAAATAAAACAGGGTTAAGAGTAAAACATGATAAATAGCTAATATTTGCAGAACATTCTACAAGGATTTTTTTGCTGGTTGTCAACTCATCTCTGATCAATGAAAACCTTTCAGAATAAATGGGATGTAAGGGGATAGATACTTAATGAATGATTATTGAATTTAGTTTAACTTATGATATTGTTTTCCTTTCAAAGTTGATCCTTATTCCCCTCCCAAACTCTAATTTCCAGTTTTTGTTTTTTCTTTCTATCCCCAGAGCTGAGAACAGTACCTGGCATGTAGGAAACACTTAAATACTTGTTGATTAATTGATCAATTTATTATTAAGTGTAAGAACTTAGTCTTTGTACTTCTTCATTAACACCTGGTGAGTTGTTTCTACACACATTAGGAGATAAGTAAATGTTTGTAATTGTTAATGAGCCATATGGAATAGTAAAAGAAAGACCAAAATCAGACCCAAATGACCAGTGTCCAAGTCCTGGCTATCTCTTTACTAGCTGAGCAACTGTGGAAAAATAAAACTTTTAAACCTCATCAATAAAATAGACAAAACATTTATGTCATTTACCTCTCAAAGTTATTAGGCAAAGTATTTTGAAAACATTAAAGTGGTGCATGAATGTATTATTATCCCTTTTTAATCTGAATTTACCAACATAAAATGCTGAGTACCATAACCAAACATGAGATTCATTGCAAGAGCTATAACTCCCAATAGATGATTGAATTGAATAAAAAAGAAATAAACCTTCTCCATTCCACCCAAAACATATTGATGAGAGTTATAGAATAAAAGGGATAATAAAAGTAAATCATATAGTTCAATTCTATCGGTTTTACAGTTGAGGAAATCTAGACTCAGAGTCCCATAGTCAAGCAAAGGCAAAAATGTTGGGGGTCCCAGTTTAAATGTGGGATCCAGGACCCATCTGTCTCTCCTAATGGGTTAGAAACAGATCTTGTTTATCCATATTTAATTAACCTTACAGTTAGTTTTACTTTGGGACATATATAAAGTCATTTAACCTAGATTTCAGTAGAAGAGACATGTTCATAAAGGAAGTGTCAGTGCACTGAGAAACCCCTTTAACAAGTTCTTAATGAAAGTGAATTATACGATCAGAGCCAGAGGTAAAGATGACAAACTTTGCAGCTGTGAGGAGACTCAGGTTGGGGAGGGGCACAGGGACACCTGGGAAGGTAAAAAATGGCAATAGTTTGGGTAAGAATCTACATTCAGGCAATTTGGACAACAATTTGTGACAGGGCAGGATTCCACCCTTCCTCCATAGCATGGGTTATGTCACTTTTCCCTTCCTATGTCAGTCAGAGCCTGTGTTAAGCACTAGGAATACAGAAAAAGGCAAAAGGCAAGCCCTTGTATTTAAAGAGATTTTAGAGTAAAGGGAGATGTCAGCTTGCAGACAATGAGGTACAAAGATGCTTTATAAAGGATAAATTGGAGATAATCAACAGAGGGAAAGCACTAGAATAAGGGGGAATTAGGAAAGGCTTTCTTTAAGAGGCAGATGTAAAAGATACAGTGAATACAGTGTCAGCTCTGGAGTTAGGAATCTCTAAGTTCCAATCCAGCCTCAGACAGTAACTGTGATGAAAGGCAAGTCACTTAACTTCTATTTCCCTCAGTGTCCCTGAACTAAAAAATGGGAATAATAAAAGCAACTACATCCAAAGGTAGTTGTGAAAATCAAATGAGAAAATATTTGTAAGGCATATAGCACAATCTCTAGCATAGAGCAGATCCTAGAGTATCTACTACATAAATGGTAGTTGTTATTTTTATTATAAAAGAGGGTATTTTAGGTGGAATATCAAGAAAGAAAAGGAAGCTGGGAGGTAGAGATGAGAAGGGAGAGAGTTTGAAGCAAGGGAAAAAGCTGATGAAAACGTTCAGAATTGGGAAATAGAGTTTCTTCTGCAAAGAAAAGCAAGGAGGTCAGTGTAATTGTGTTGAAGAACACATGAAGGTAGATAAATGGTGAGAAAGGTGCAAGAATCTGGAAAGTGGAAGGGAAGGGAAAGATTGTGAAGGGTTTTAAACATTAAACAAAGAAATTTATGTTTGATTCTGTAGGTGAGAGGAGGCCATTGAAGTTTATTGAGAAGGGCAACATGGTCAAATCTTCATTTTAGTAGGTTCACTTTGACAGCTGAGTGGAGGATGAAATGGAGTGCAGAGAGATTTGTGGTAAGAAAACAAGTCTACTGAGGACTTATATCAGAGTTGTGGCAGTGTCAGAGGAGAAAGGGGAGAGAAGACAAAAGAGATATTCTGAAGGTAAAATAAAAAAGATTTTGATAACAGATTGGATCTGGGGAATGAAAATAAGAAATCAAGGATGATGACAAGATTGCAAGCTTCAATGATATGGAAGTTAGGTTGCAGTGTATGATTGTGATGGAATACTATTATACTATAAGAAATAATGATCTCAATAATCTTAGAAAAACATGGAAAGATTTGCATGAAATAATAAAAAGTGAAATGAGTGGGAACCTAGAGAGCATTATCTATAGTTATAGCAATATTGTTTTAAAAATAATTTTAAGTGAAAAAGCTATTTTGATAATTATAAATACCAAATTAACTATAAAGAACACATGAAGAAAGATGTTATCTACAACCAAAGAAAGAAATGATAGATAAAAGCATATGTAGAATAATTATATATATATATATCATATATGTGTGTGTGTGTGCATTCCTATTCGCATCTAATGGTAGCCATCAGGGGGATGGAGGGAGGGAAGAAAAAAAGAAATTTACATGATAATGTTTTATATTTGAAAGAAATAGTAAGATGTACATAATAGATTTGCAATTTCATGTGCTATCATCTTTTTATTGTAGTTATTTAAAAGCTTTTTTTTCATAAATTACAAATAAAATAATTTTTTTTAAAAAGAAGAGAAAATTTGGGGAAAAGATAATGAGTTCAGTTTTGGACATGTTAAGTTTGAGATGGCTACAGGATATGAAGTTAGCAATTTCTAATAAACAATTGGAAATATGAGGGGACATCAGTAGAGAGATTAGAACTGAATAAATATATTTGAGAATCATCAGCATAGATAAAATAATTGAATCCATATTGTTGTTGAGATCATCATCTGAAGTAGTACATAGGAAGAAGACAAAGAGGAAATAGACCTGTAGGCAGAGTCTGACAGGTAGAAGGAGAACCAAGAGAGATCAATGTCCCATAGATCTTAAGAGAAAAAAATATCCAGGGAAAAAGAATGACTGATGGTGTCAAAAAAGGGTGCAGAGAATCAAGAAGGATGAAAATTGTTTTGGCAACTAAGATGTTGTTAGTGACTTTGGAGAGAAACCAGACTATAAAGATTTTTTTAGAGTGAAAGAAAAGTAAGGAAAGATATTAATTATAAGAAGTTTAGCTTAAAAAGTAAGGAGAAATATGGGACCATAGCTAATGGGGATTGTCAGATCAAGTAAGGATTTTTTGAGGATGAGAAAAACATGAGTATGTTTGTAGGCATTAGGAGAAGAGCCAGTAGACAGAATGAAGATAAGTGAGAGTAAAAATGATAGATAGGGATAATCTGTTGGAGAAGATAAGATGGAATGGGATCCCTTGGCCATAGAGAAGGGTTAGACTTGGAAAGAAGAAAGAGAAACAGTGGTAAAAGGGAAACTAGTGTCAAAAGATATCTGAGTGATGCGAGATGAGGATGAGGGGAAAAAAGGATCTAAATCTTTGGGAATGACTTTAATTTTTTTAGTGAAATATGAAGTAAATATCTTTTTTAATTTTTTTTTAAATTTTATTAATACTTTTTATTTGCAAAACATATGTATGGGTAATTCTTCAACATTAACTCTTACAAAGCTGTCTGTTACAAATTTTTCCCCCTTACTCCCCACCCTTTCCCTATATGGCAGGATATCCAATACATGTTAATTATGTTAAAATACTTAAGAAATCGAATATATGTATACTTATTTCCACACATCATTTTTGTGCAGGAGAAATCGTATCTAAAAGAAAGAATAATCAGATAAAGGAAATACAATACAAGCAAACATCAATAGAGAGCATGAAAATGATATATTGTGGTCCACATTTCACATCCCTCTCTCTGGGTGTATATGGCTTTCTTCAGTGAACAATTAGAACTGGTTTGAAGCATTTCATTGTTGAAGAGAGTCATGTCCATCAGAACTTATCATCATATAGTCTTGTTGTTGCCGTGTATAATGATCTCCTGGTTCTGCTCACTTCACTCAGCATCAGTTCATGCAAGTCTCTCCAAGCCTCTCTGAAATAGTCCTGCTGGTCGTTTCTCACAGAACAATAATATTCCATAAGATTCATATACCATAATTTATTCAGCCATTCTCCAATTGATGGGCATCCATTAAGTTTCCAGTTTCTGGCCACTACAAAAAGGGCTGCCACAAACATTCTTGCACATGTGGGGCCGTTTCTTTCTTTTATGATTTCTTTGGGATATAAGCCCAATAGAAATGCTGCTGGGTCAAAGGGTATGCACAGTTTGATAACTTTTTGAGCATAGCTCCAAATTGCTCTCCAGAATGGTTGGATCCGTTGACAGTTCCACCAGTTCCACCAACAATGCATCAGTGTCCCAGCCTTCCCACATCCCCTCCAACACCTGTCATTATCCTTTCCTGTCATTTTAGGTAATCTGACAGGTGTGTAGTGGTACCTCAGAGTTGTCTTAATTTGCATTTCTCTGATCAATAGTGATTTCGAGCAACTTTTCATATGACTAGAAATAGTTTTAATTTCATCATCTGAAAATTGTCTGTTCATATCCTTTGACCATTTATCAGTTGAAGAATGGCTTGAATTCTTATAAATATGAGACAATTCTCTACATATCTTAGAGATAAGACCTTTATCAGAACCCTTAAATATAAAGATGATTTCCCAATTTGATGCTTCCCTCCTAATCTTGTCTGCATAAGTTTTGTTTGTACAGAAACTTTTTAACTTAATATAATCAAAATTATCTATCTGGTATTCAATTAATAGTTCCAGATCTTCTTTGGACATAAATTTATTCCATCTCCACAGGTCTGAGAGGTAAACTATCCTATGTTCCTCTAATTTGCTTATAATGTCACTCTTTATATATAGATCATGAACCCATTTAGATCTTATCTTGGTATGCGGTGTTAGGTGTGGGTCCAGCCTTAATTTCTTCCACACTAGTTTCCAATTTTCCCAGAAGTTTTTGCCAAATAGTGAGTACTTATCCCAAAAGCTGGGGTCTTTGGGTTTATCAAACACTAAATTGCTAACATTATTATCTAGCTTGTCCTGATATCCTATCCTATGCCACTGATCGACTGTTCTATTTCTCAGCCAGTACCAAATGGTTTTGATGACCGCTGCTTTATAATATAGTTTTAGATCTGGTACAGCAAAGCCACCTTCATCTGTCTTTTTTTTTTCATTAATTCCCTTGAAATTCTTGACCTTTTGTTCTTCCAAATGAACTTTGCTACTATTTTTTCTAGATCTATAAAATAATTTCTGGGGAGTTCGATTGGTATGGCACAAAATAAGTAAATTAGTTTGGGTAGTATTGTCATTTTTATTATATTCGCTCGGCCTACCCATGAGCACTTAATGTTTTTTCCAATTAACTAGGTCTGATTTTATTTGTGTGGAAAGTGTTTCGTAGTTTAGTTCATATAGTTTCTGACTTTTTCTTGGCAGATAGATTCCCAAATATTTTATGCTATCATCCGTTAAATTGAATGGAATTTCTTTTTGTATCTCTTGCTGTTGAACTTTGTTGGTAATATATAAAAATGCTGATGATTTATGTTGATTTATTTTAAATCCTGCAACTTTGCTAAAGTTGTGAATTGTTTCTTGTAGTTTTTTAGTTGAGTCTCTAGGGTTCTCTAAGTACACCATCATGTCATCTGCAAGGAGTGATAATTTGGTTTCCTCATTACCTACTCTAATTCCTTTAATCTCTTTTTCTTCTCTTACTGCAAAATCTAACATTTCTAACACAATATTAAATAATAATGGTGACAGTGGGCAGCCTTGTTTCACTCCTGATCTTATTGAGAATGGTTCTAGTTTGTCTCCATTACATATGATACTTGCTGATGGTTTTAAGTAGATGCTACTAATCATTTTAAGGAAAAGCCCATTTATTCCTATACTCTCTAGTGTTTTTAATAGGAAAGGGTGTTGGATTTTATCAAATGCTTTTTCTGCATCTATTGAGATAATCATATGGTTTTTGTTAGTTTGGTTATTAATATAATTGATTATGCTGAGAGTTTTCCTGATATTGAACCAGCCCTGCATTCCTGGTATAAATCCTACTTGGTCATGGTGTATTATCCTGAAGATAACTTTCTGTAATCTCATTGCTAAAATCTTATTTAAAATTTTTGCATCAATATTCATTAGAGAAATGGCTCTACAATTTTCTTTCTCTGTTTTCACCCTATCTGGTTTAGCTATCAGAACCATATCGGTATCATAGAAGGAATTTGGCGGTATACCTTCTGTCCCTATTTTTTCAAAAAGTTATTATAGTATTGGAATTAATTGTTCTTTGAATGTTTGGTAGAATTCACATGTAAAACCATCTGGCCCTGGAGATTTTTTTCTTAGGAAGTTGATTAATAGCTTGTTCTATTTCTTTTTCTAAAATGGGGCTATTTAAATAATTTATTTCCTCTTCTGTTAACCTGGGCAATCTAAATTTCATTTAGATTATCAAATTTATTGGCATAAAGTTGGGCAAAGTAACTCCTAATTATTATTCTAATTTCATCTTCATTGGAGGAAAGTTCTCCCTTATCATTTTTGAGACTAACAATTTGTTTTTCCTCTTTCCTTTTTCTGATCAAATTAACTAAAGGCTTATCTATTTTGTTGGTTTTTTCATAAAACCAACTCTTAGTTTTATTTATTAATTCAATAGTTTTCTTATTTTCAATTTTATTAATCTCACTTTTTATTTTCAGAATTTCCAATTTGGTATTTAATTGAGGGTTTTTAATTTGCTCTTTTTCTAGTTTTTTTTTTTTTTTTAATTTGAAGTAAAGGTCTTAAGTGAGAGAATGAAGGAGTTGGTGAGGCAAAGCCATGGAAGGTTTGAGAAGAGATGAAATTATTTGAAATAGAAAAGTCACTGTGGTGAGTTGAATAATGAGTCAATTAGGAAGATGTAAAGGGATTCTTTTGTGGTAGTGAGGTCCCAGTTGCAGTCGCATAGCATAAATTTGTAGTAGATCCAATTACCACAGTGTTTTTTTTTTATTTTCTCCAGTTTCATTGGACAATATATGAGTAGGTATGAAGCCAGTGAATTATTATGTGAATAATCTACACTTGAGTGAAATTTGTCAGAGCAATGTCAGTGAAAGGATAAGGGGGCAAAGGATTTTTAAAAAAAAGGAAAGAAAGAATTGAACTGGTTCACTGGGAAGTCAAGATGGTGATGACTTGCATCTAGCCAGTACAATTGTGATGGCCCAGGATAAAAGCTAAAAGGTCAAGGGATTGACAGTCATTGGTGACAACAAAGAATAAGATTTGCGTTTGCAAGGCAAGAGAGGTGGAATGACAACAGATTGTGACAAAATAAGGGAATTATTTCAGAGTTCATAAAAATACAAGTAGGACATTTGTTGAGGATGGCAAAATCAAAAATATGATCACCTTTCTTTGTAGCTGAAGTGGAGAGAAGGGATGGATCATGGGAAATGAACAAATTGAGGAACTTTGAGATTAGGGAACTTGAGGGAGCATCTATATGTATATTTCCTATCAAGAGGGCAAAAGTTGAGAAGAGAAAAGCTCTGAACCTATTGATGAGAAAGTAGATTGTCCTGAAAGTCTGTAGAAAACCGTTATCACCATCCTGATTGGGTGATAAATAAGGACTGAATAAACCTCAGAGGAGGAGATATCTCTGAATGATGGGGTTAGAGGGAGATCTTGGAAGTAGAAAGGGAGATTTGAGAGCTATCCAACTTCTCCACTTCAACCAGTCAGTCAGTGATATCAAAGGAAATGCAACCAGTCCTGGAAAGGATGGCTGGAAAATCTGTGTCATCAGGGGGTGCCAGGTCTCAATAAGAGTCAGAAAATAAAAAGGAACCAGGAGGGAGGATTACAAAAGTGCATTTGTTGCTTATAGAGCATTCCAGAAAATGCAGTAGAAGAAATAACAGGTTTTGAAGTACATTAGTAGAGAAGGTTGAATTAAGAAAAAGAGGAGAGAAAGGGAAGTAAGGGGTAGAAAATAGCTTTTTATGGCAGTGGGGTTCAGTTTGGATCTAGGGAGTGAAAATAAGAAATCAAGAATGATACCTAGGTTTCACACTTTCAGGGAAAGTTTGTTAATCATTGCCCAAAGAACGAATTGAGAGGTGTTGTTAATACCACCCTTGCACTTAGGCTGGTGAATTTTCAATGCATTAGACAGCTTGTATAAGCTGGTCAGGCCAGGAGATAGAAGGAAGGAGGTTTCTCTGTTCTCTACAGAAAGATTCCATGAAAATAAGAGATCAAACCAGAGGATTAGCACCCAGCAGAATGACATCTCTCTAACCTCCTGCCAGGAAAAAGAAACTCCTATAGAGTAAAGAAATTTAATAGGTCCATTAATTTATTTGGTGATTTAAAACCTGCATTTACTTTTAATTAACTTCTAATCAAAATTTACCACTTCCTTCAAATAATTAAAAGTATTATTCTGAGAAGAGTTCGTGACAAAACCAAAGAAAAGTTAAGCATTTCCAATATTTGGATCAATGTAATAAGGAAAATAATAATACTATGTTTATATAGTATGCCATTTTATGTAGTAGAGAATGTATTATTGTTCTGATTTTTATAAAGGAGGAAATTGAGACCCAGAGAGGTAAAGTTAATCTGCCAGAATTCCCAAGGTACGAGATGGAATAGCCATGACTTAAAGCAAGATCTTCTTATTCCAAATCCATTTCTTTCTTTTGCAATATTAATGGCATCTATAGTTAAGTGAGCAAATAGCCAATTTCACTTTGTGTGGTCCTATTACTAACATTAGGAGCAGCCAGGTGGCCTGGAGTGAGGAAGGCATGTTCCTGAGTTCCAATCTGTCTTCAGATATTTACTGTGTGACCCTAGACAAGTCATTTAACCCTGTTTAACTCAGTTTCCTCATCTGTAAAATGAGCTGGAGAAGATGGCAAATCACTCTATTATTTTTGCCATGAAAATCCCAAATGAAGATATGAAGAGTTGGATATAACTGAAAATGATTGAATAATAAATAAAGGCCTTCATTTTAGGCCTTTTAAAAAATATCCTTGGCTTCTCCTACTTCCTCCCTTTCCTGAAGGTGATCACTATGCCTGATCACAAGGAAATCACAAGCCTCTCAGCCTAAAGGATATGCTCACAGCTGGGAAAAGAGAAGTCATATCTAAAAAAAAAAATCTAAAATATCAATACTCTTTGACCCAGAGCTCCTAGTTCTAGGAGAAAGGAAGGAAATAAGGAGGGGAGGCCAGGAAGAAGGGAAGGAGGAAAGAAGAAAGGAAGCTAGGGAAGAAGGAAGGAAGGAAGAAAGGAAACATGTACAGAGGATAGCTGTGGCAAGGAAGTGAATATCTTCATATGAAACAGTAAAAAGGGAGATAGTGGCAGAAGCCATCTGAATGATGTCAGATGAGGAAAACAGGGAAAAAGAAAGAACTTTCTGTGAATGTTTTCTTTTTTATTTTTTGAGTAAAATATGAAATAAGTTCTCAGGTGAAGGCTTTGGGGAAATGGAGCCATGGGAAAGTTTGAAGAGGGATGAAATCATTTGGAATGGAAGACATTATGGTAAGTAGAATAGTGAAGTCAATTAGGAAGGTGTAAAGAGACATAGATTCACTTTTTGTGGCAGAAAAAAACTGAAAACAAATATGTGCCCACATTGATTGGGGAATAATTAATCAAATCATGCTAATTGGATGCAATGGAATATTATCTCACCTTGAGAAATGGCAAATATGAAGAATTCAGAGAAGGATGGGAGGACTCACTGATATACAGTGAAAGCAGAAAAAAGGAAAGTAATGTGCAAATGTACAGGAAAGAAAAGTAAAGCAAATGGAAACAAAACAACAACCCTACAACTAAATTTTACATATTAATAATAACCAAGTATTAACCTGAAGAAAAGTTGAGATAATCTTAACTAAAAATTACAAATGCTATCATTTATATACCTTTAATGTTTACAAAACATTTTTACAGGTATTATTTCATTTAGTTGAAGTGGCAGGAGATTACATATGTCTGCATTCTGTCAAATAAGGTAATTATGTTGGTAAAATTATTATTCCCTTTTTCTTTTCAAATCTTTTTAGTAGGTATGACATTCATTAGGGATATAATTGGAAATGAAAGTGATAGGAAAATAAAAAGGTTCAATAAAAATAAGATAGTTTTTTTGTGGTTTTTGCTTGGAGGTGGGGTTTTGTTTTGTTTTAAGAAAGAGAATGTAAAAAGACGTTGCTTAGTGTTAAGATACTATCTGAATTGGCTTTCCCTATGAAATTATAATTTAGGAGGTATACTTGAAGCAATAATATTAGAAACTTGAGAATAATGAAAAAGTCTTTTGATCAAAGAAGAATCTTAAATGATAAAATGATTAAAAAATTTGCTATGGGGAAAAAGAGGTCTAAATAATAAGAAAGCATTAATTATGGTATTCATAAAAATGTCACATTTTAAACATAGTAATGGACTCTTTTTTCATGGCCAGGAATCCAGCCCACCAGATATGCAGATGTAATGCATTCTCTAATAACTCAAACATATTGTTTTGAATAAAAAGTCAAGATTGTTTCTAATTTCTAAGAATACAGCTTCTGAAATTTTCTGCTAAAGTAAGACGTTCTCATTAAGAAAATTTAATAAAACTTCTGCTTAAACTCAGATTTTACATAAATGTCTTTCTTATATACCTCATTTTGAAAGCTTTCAGGTGTCAAACACATCAATACAGTTCCAAATGCACTCAAAGGCCTTTCCTCTTACACATTATATTATAATTTGGAGAAAAATTGGTACTTTTGTGCCTACTGAATCTCATGTCTCTTCTCATTTTCGTTAGTTCATTTCTACAAGCATTTATTAAGTACATGCATTGTCTTGCACTTGATACCTTAGGGAATACAAAGGAAGTAGAGATGAGATATTCTATCCAAGAAACAACTAGACAATAGCTTTAAGACAATATATTATCAAGGGCAGGATAGAGTAATACAGACAACATATCTGTCTTCTCATGGTAATTCTCTCTCCCCCACATAGTGAAGAATAAATTTATTTTATTTTATTTAGCACAGAGCCAATGCAAAGCAAAAATTTGAACAAGGAAAATTTTCTTTGGCCATTTTCCAACTGCTAGTGTGCCTTGTTCCAAACTCCCTAGACATCTATTGTTTGCATGCTGGCCAGATCACACCACTGCAGGAGTAAGACCAAGCAAGCACCTAGTGATCCTGGGTGAAAAACTTCCTAACTATCCTTCCCTAGTGATCTCATCAATTCTCAGCTGGGTAAGAAGAAAGCAGTCTAACTGAGTAATTCACACTAGTGTATGAATGACTGTAACACCCTTGATGGCTTTAAAATTTTATTTTAAAATAAAATTCTATTTAAAACAAATGGAGTACTTATTAGAAGGATATTAAGGAACTTCACGAGGAGAGAAGCCACAACACAAGGATGAAAGCCATACTTGTAGTTGGGAAGGCTTGATGATATGTGCTGGCTATATGACCTCTTGGGGACAATTTATCTCCTTTAATTCTCAAAGACTATAAGTTGAAGAACAGTCCTATATCTTCATGGGAAGCTCCCTAAACCAATTAAATCAGAGGCTGTTGCTAATAATAAAAATGGAAAGAAATGAAAATTTTGGACTAGAGATTAAAGCCTCCTATTCTAGCTTGGACCTCAAATAATCTGCCACACTCCTAAAATCCACTCTTAGTTTGCAAATGAATTTGAAGAACTCCAAAAATAAATAAATAAATAAATGGATGATTGAATGAATGGATGGATGGATGAATTAATTAACATATAAATAAATGAATAAATAGGTAAATAAACATAGATAAATACATAAATGAATGGATGAATATATAAACAAAGAAATATACAAATAGACCAAACAAGCAAGATTGGGATTTTCTAAATACCAGGATTGAGCTCATATCTTAACTTTACATATCTTTCAGTAGCAAATCCTGAGTAAGCTAATGTTTTATTTTACCCATTAAAAAACACCTTAATCTCCCTACAGATACTTTTTAAAATTAGACAGAAGAGCAAATAATGAGGGCAGCATGGTAGAATAGAAAATGTACTCGTCTTGGTGTCAGAAACACCTGTATTCAGATCCCTTCACTGGCATTTCATTAACAAGTTACTTAAATTCTCTGAATCTTAGTTCTCTCATCTATAAAATGAGAAGATCGGCTAGATGGCATTTAGAGTGTCTAAATTTGTGGTCCTATGAAAATGATAAAATTTATTTGGATGCATCAAAAAAATAAGGAAAAGACACATACATACATAAATACACATAAATGTGTCCTTTATACATTTGGAAACAGCTGCACAAACATATATGTGTATATGTATGTGTGTCTATTCCTTATATTATATATACATATGAGTAGAGTAGGAAGGAAACAGGCTTAATATTACCAACTTTGAAACTCTATTACCAAACTTACTATCCAAATCTTCTGGCATTGGATTTTTTAGAGTCCATGCTTTTCTTTGACTCACAATCACACAGCTTCATCAAAAAAAAAAATACTCTTTAAAAAAAATGGACTTTTGCTTCAGGAAGCTGATTGGGTCATTAAAAAAGTACTGTGCAATTTGTTAAAGGAAATTAACAGTCTGTTCTACACATCCTATTCAATTCCAGAGCCAATCCATCATTCATAAGTAGTGTAGTCCAAGACACTAGACCAGACATACATGTAGTCTGGACAACAAAACTTTTTCATCCACATCATCTCCCTACATGGATGGTAAGATTGCATTCATTTATGTAATTATGGATCCTCTGACTTCTTCATATATCTGCTTGTTTTTCATAATTAAATGTTTCCCTTGGCTTTTAAAATCAGCACAATGCCATCTGCAAAGAGGAACGAACACCTGGAGGACTAACCCAGTATAGCAAATTCCTCCTCATTTTGACTCCTGCAATGGCAATTCTCCAAGACAACATGCCATTTTAGCATGTATAATGAGATGATTACCAAGCAAACCTCTTAGGAAATTGTAGTAACATGTACCTATATCAGATCTTTTGTCCATTTCTCATATTACATCCATTGTTTTGTTTAAATAGGCTTGAATATATTGTTTTCTTTTTTGCTTTTTCTTATTCAATATTGATTTTGATCAGTTGGTCTTATTCTACATAGTTGGAGAATTGGAAGGAATTCTCACATCAGGAACTAATTATTTTCAGTCTTACAGTAGTCCAAGTCCCAACACTGATACATTGTTGGTAGAACTGTGAACGGATCCAACCATTCTGGAGAGCAATCTGGAACTATGCTCAAAAAGTTATCAAACTCTGCATACCATTTGACCCAGCAGTGTTTTTACTAGGCCTATATCCCAAAGAAATCTTAAAGGATGGAAAGGGACCCACATGTGCAAAAAATGTTTGTGGCAGCCCGTTTTGTAGTGGCAAGAAACTGGAAACTGAAAGGATGCCCATCAATTGGAGAATGGCTGAATAAATTATGGTATATGAATATTATGGAATATTATTGTTTTATAAGAAATGACCAGCAGGATGATTTCAGAGAGGCCTGGAGAGACTTGCATGAACTGATGCTGAGTGAAATCAGCAGAACCAGGAGAACATTATACACAGCAACAAGACTATATGATAATCAGTTCTGATCGACATGGTTCTCTTCAACAATGATATGTTTCAAACCAGTTCCTATTGTTATATAGATAGTCATATACATCCAGAGAGAGAGGCCTGAGGGAACTGAGTGTGGACCACAACACTGCATTTTAACGCTTTCTGTGAATATTTCCATGCATTTTGTTTTCTTTGTTAGGTTGGGTTTTTTTTATCTCTTTCTAGATCTGATGTTTCTTGTGCAGTAAGATAACTGTATAGATATGTATAAATATATTGGATTTGTCATATAATTTAACATATTTAGCATGTATTAGATTACCTTTCATCTAGGGGTGGGGGGTGAGGGGAGGAGGGGAAAAGCTTGGAACAAAAAAAAAAAGTTTTGCAAAGGTCAATGTAGAAAAATCACTCGTGTGTATTGTAAATAAAAAGCTTTTAATAAAAAAAAGTGTTCCAAGTCCCAAGTCTTACATATACTTGATGTGTGGCTCTGGGCAAGTCTATTAACCTGTCAATGACCCAGTCAACTCTCTAAACCCTTAATTTGCAGAATAACTATAGATCTACACAGATAAATATTATCTATCATCAGGAGTTCTTTATATCAATGAAATCTATTATATATATATACATATATATCACATATGATATATATGTCATATATATCATATGTATATATATACCAATGAAATCTATAAAAATGTATATGTGTTTACATATATATATATATATATATATATATAAAAATAACAAATCTCATATATACAATTAAGTAAAGCCGACTAAATTCAAGAGTATGGAGTTTCTCTTTATCCTATCCATATTTGACCTCTCTCATTTCTTTATACTTCTAAACTTACAATATGTTTCTTTGTCAAGAGCTGAATTATGAAGAAAGCTCTTATTCTAAGATAATTGAAAGCAAGAAAGAAGTTTATGTTTCAGGTATGGGGGCAATTTATGAAAAGACATAGAGAACATCACATTCAGAAAATGAAATAGCAAATAAGGCAATTAGATAAGAATGTAGAGCATGCAAATCTCATTCTTACTACCCATGTGGCCTTCTGGAAAATGAAGGTATTGGACAATCTCCAAGATCCCTCTCAGCTCAAAATACTATAATCCTGTGATATTGTTACATATTATCATGCCATTGATGTCCTTGACTGTCCATACAGGATTCTTTCAACATACTGAAAGCTTTCTTTGGTGCTTTTACTATTTGTTTTTCCAGGATTCAGAATGATGATGTATGATGACTGCTAGAACATCATATGGAGTATCCAAAGAGGACTAGCACCTCTAGTATGAGAGCTTGCCAAGCCCTTTTCAGGACTGCTCATCTACTTATGGTATTCACTGACTCATCTGTGGCTCCAAGAACAGGCTATGTATATGTGTGATTCAAATTATTATGATGTTCATCTATATACATAATAGTTTAAATAATATATATTATTTACTTTTTTCCAGTCTGGGTGACTTTTTAAAATTTCTAGATTTTTCTTATGTTTTGAATTAGATTTAATGCACCCAATCATAATGTACTGAATAATGTAAATTTTTGTCTACTTGTTATAAAGTATCTATATAGCTGGTTTATTAGGGGGAAATTTAGTGTGTTAAGATAATAAATAGGAAGAGAGTGATTGTGATGGGATGAAGTTTAGTCAGTGAATGCTTCTAACTGAGAGAAGAGTAGGATTTAGAATGATGGAAAAAATGATAGACGGTATTCATGGTATGAGCTAACATTCATAATTGAGTATCAGAATAGCTTTGCAAAAGATGATAGAAAGAGCAGCATAACTAAAGAGGATATTATTGGTTCCCAGAGAAAGATGAAGTAGGACAGATTAAAACTGAACTTGGTGATAAAGAAAAATGAATACTAAATAGAAGTATTTATTTAGGTTTGATCTTGTAGTTGACAAGAATCCATTATAGGAATGGCATTGCTATTCCTCAGTCTGATGATGAGTATTTTCTATGCCTAAGAGAAGAAGACAGGGATTCATTATATCTTACCTATTATTCCACATAAATTATTGAAAACCCATACCCTAATCACTGCAGTCTTACCTCTATAAAAATAGTAAATGTTAGTCAGTGGCTTCATTGCTAACCCATGGGGGAATAGAAAATTGAGAAGAATGGCTTCAGAACCTAAAGCTTTCTATTTTATATGTGTCTGTTCCTAAGCATCACACACACACACACACACACACACACACACACACACACACCACTATGCCACACTTCCTATGTTTTTCATTTTCTCTACTAAAGTTACTGGTGTCTGTTTCAATGTTCAGTTTATGTTTGCTTCATAGAAAATAAAAGGGTCAATTTTTGTAATAAGTAAACAACAAAAATTGAGCATTTACCTTCCCAAACTGCTTAGAATAATACAGTTAGTTTTACAACTCATGATTCACAAATGAAGAAAGGGCCAAAGGCAACTCTCATCCAGGGATAATGAAGCATGAAATGGTGTTCTGGAATTAAATTTACATCAAGAGAAAATGCATTTCCAAAATGCAAAAAAATAATTAGCACTGAAATTGTTGAATGAAACTACATAGAGTATGCATTCACAGGTTATTAGCCAATACATAGTTATGTTGTTCATTATTTTTTTCCAATTTACATGAATCTTTATTTTGTCTAAATGGGATAATACTTAGTAGTGATTTCTTATGAGAATCATTTATTGATAGAATCAATTTAAAAGAATTCCCAGAAATAAAGACATCGATGTATAGTGTTTCATTGCACCATGAGGGTTTTTGTAAGTGAAATAAAAAGTCTCTTCAGGGAAGCTTGAAGCTCATAGTAGGGAGAATGGATTGAAGCATTTTTCTGTTTCCTGGTGTGCCATTTAGAAGTTCCGAAAGAAGTTGACCCTTAATGGAGCTGTGCTTTGCCTTATCTGTAAATAAAAAGTTATTGTGTTGTTCAACTTTACAAAATTACTGAGGAGAATGTCTAGTGGTCCAGAAAGTTGGAAATGAGAACACACTATGCTGAAAAATCTAACCCTGATGCTTTGAAGTTATTACAAAATGTTTCTTCCTTCAATTCTTTTCTGTTTGTCAGGTTACCACTCAGTCCAATTCTCCCTGGCATTCTTCTAGCATTTCTCTTTGTAATTATATAATATCTACATGGTGCATCTATTCAGGAGTTTTGCTGATTTTTTAAAAATTTGCATAAGCAACATGCATTCTATACAGTAGACGATGAGAAATTAATAGCGATGTAATTTTTTTCTAAGTAACAGAAAACATTTCCAGTTATTCATTGGTGCAGGACATTTGGTACAGATAATGTTGCTATGGCAACTTTAGAACAAGACTTAATTTGGGCCACAGTGAGAGCACCAAGTTGTTTTAAATTCATCATCCAGCCTGATCTAGCATGTACATGTCGACTTGCGTTGGCATATACTGCTGCAGTGATACTCATGTTGAAAATTGTTTTAGAGACAACATCCCTCTAATTTCTCCTTATGTCCATGGGATGCCTTCTTAACACATTCATCAGGACAGATTATGATAATCTAAATTAAGAAATAAAATCAACACATGTTTTTCCTCTATTCTAAAAGCTTTGAAAATCAATTTGACTTTAATATCTGAAATATATTTTGACATTTAAAAATTTTACCTTCAGATGTTGAATCACCCAAATGGCCAAAGGAAGAAATTTAGAGTATTTGCCTGTATATAAATATTTTTATTAGATGCACACTAATACATATCCATGATTGGCATAAACTTGGAAGAATTTTGCAAGCTTGGGTATATTTTTAGGCAGTGTTCTCTCTTCCCATGTGGTACAATTTTTAAAAAAAGGTATTAAAAAAAGTATAAGTTCTTTATATACAATACCCATCATCTTTTCCAGGCCACTAGTACTTACTAAATCCATAATTGCCTCTTGAGTCCAAGCTCATAAAAGCCCAATGTAAACTGATGGAACACTATTGGGAAGCTAGATAGACTCCACCTGGGACAAGACCTTTAAAGAGCAGTACATGAAACCCTCTGCAAACATTTATTCAAAAACCACTATGTGAAAGACACCATGCTAGGTACTGTCAAACATTTTATCAGGTAAATAAACTAACTAGGGCTAAATTATAATCTACATACATTACAGTGTCTCTTTTGCTTCGTCTATCCTCTTCCTAACTTCCCTTTTTCTGTCTATGATACAACCACCATACTTTTCAGGTTCATTCACAACTCTTCAATTCTCTCACTTTCCATATGTTTTCAATTACCAAGTTAATTCTGGTTCCACAATATCTTTTAAATCTATTCCCTTCTTTCTACTTGCATGGCCAGTTTGCTAGATCAGGCCTTTATCACTTCATCCATTTATCAGTCAAAAACATTTATTTATTGCCCATTTGTCAGGCATTATAATAGCCACTGGGGATAGTTAATCAGAAATTAACCAGTCACTGTCATCAAGGTGCCTATATTGCATAAGAGGGAGATAATATGTCCACCTATATTTATGTACAAAATAAAAGTAAGGTAATGAGGACAACCCTAGAAATCTTGATGTAGGAGGAGATAGAAGTGAGGAGAAAGTTTATTTGAGTCATGGAGGTGGGAGAAGGGCATGGATGACAAAGCAAGTCAGTTTGGCCAGAAGAGTATGTGGAGGTGAATAGTAATATGGCAATAGCCCTTTAACTGATCTCACTGTCTTGAGTCTCTCCTCCAATCTGTCACCAGCGTAGCTGCCAAAGTGATTTTTCTAAAGTGCAGGTCTGACCATATTACTTCACTGATCAAAAAGCTCCAGCAGCAACCTTTCAATTCTAGGATAAAATACTATCTTCTCTATTTGGCATTTAAAGCCCTTCACAATTTGACTCCAGCCTGCCTTTCCAAGCTTTTTGCACTTTATTTATTCTATTCACACATTCTATGTTCCAGACAAACCGGCCTATTTAGCATTCTTTGTACACAACTTTCCACATCTCTCTGTGCCTTTGAACAGGGTGTCCAGCATGCTGTTCACCCCAAATTAGAATGAATCTCAACTTCCCTTAAAGTTGAACTCTAGCGCTATTTCCTACATGAGGCATTTCCTGATCCCCCAACTTCTTTTTCCCACAGATAGATAGATAGATACTTGGAATATATTGCATGTTTACTTATGTGTAGATATTTACACATGCAGATTAATAGAATATAATTTCCTTGAGGGTAGGGACTGTTTCGCTTTTGTTATTGTATTCACAACAGTTAACATAATACTTAGAACACAGTAGATAGTTTATTAATACTTAAGTGGAATTGAATTGGAACCTTGGATGATTTGGCAGAGAAAGAAGCTATCATTGCCTGCACAAGATACTATGATACCAAATGGCCTAGACTCCATGTATAAAGGACTAACAGTTTCTTAATAGCACCCCATAAACTATAGATTTGTTTTCCCCTGAGACCAGTCACATGTATTTATTTTATGGGTCCCTAATAAGTGTTTTTCAGATCTAGAACTTGTTAACTTTTGATATTTATTTATTTAAATAAAATGTAGCAAAGTAAAACAAGTTATAAAAGTGTCTATAATGCAACATATCCATTATCTGTGCAGGAATTCACAGTCTACCTAACTGAGGTGAAAAGATATGTGAAAATTTAGATGTCTACCTAAAAATAGAACTAGCAATATGAAGAAATAGTGTCTAATGAATGATAATGATGAAAAGGGCTTAAGGCATTAAGAGGTGGTGAAGTGTTAAGAGTCCTAGACCTGGAGTCAGGAAAAACCAATTTCAAAGATACTCCTCTTTACCTGTGTGACTCTGAGAAACTCATTTACCTTCCCAGTCTTAGTTTTCTCATCTTTAGACTGAGGAACAATAACAGCACTTACCTTACAGAGTTTTTGTGAAGACTAAATGAGATAATACTTTGCAAACCTTAAAGCATCATATAAACATTAGCAATTATTATCACATTCAAATGGATGGAGGGTGGTGAATGAAGGAGGGAAAGATGTAGGATTGGAAGATTGGAGCTGATCCTTGAAAGGATAGGATTTGAGACTGATAAATAAAACTTTATAGATCAAGAAAACAGTATGAGCAAAGATGTTAAGGAGAGCTATCTTGACTTTTTCAAGAGACAGAGGATATATCACTTTGCTTTGGATCTGAAAGATTAAATTAAAATATACATGTGTGTATATTTTATTATATTGTATATTTATTAAAATACATTAACATACATGTTTATACCCATGGTATTAGAGTACTTGAAAACATAGAACCTAATCACATAAAAAGAAAATAATCCATAAACTACAAAGATCTGGTCATTGTCACTAGAGCTCCTCTGATGACAAAATGTTACCCTCCTTAATACATCCCTTCAGCATACATTGATACATTCATTCTTCCCTTCTTTTTTTTACTTGCAACTATCAACCAAGGCACAATTCCCCATTCTTATGTTTTCAATACTCTCATTTCTGTTTATCCCAGTCACTGATGCCCACCTCAACCACATTCTTCCCTCTGATCTTTCCACTAAACTTAGGACACCCCTGTCCTATTGTGAGCAATGTTCTTTATCAAATACCAGTCCCATAACACTCCCAAAGGCAACAGAACCAAATTAAAATGTAATTAGGAAATTATCCAAAAAAAATTTTAATACAATAAAACATAAATAATATTAACATGATTTCCTAAGTTAATATCTAGCATGCAGTAATCATTATGTATGATTTAGTATCTCCTTTTCTATTTGAACTGATATCACTGCACTACATCTTTCACTAGTACTTCCTATACTATTGACTCTCTCTAATTAAGACCTAGTTTTTCCTAACATAAACTTTCCTGGAAATCTTGTCTAACAAAGAATTCATCTTCTTTTTCCCTACCCTACTCCAACTCTCAGTGTGAAAATGAGTCAGTGTGTACCTAGTTCAAATTGCTATTTTCAAACCACTGATCCCCCTAACATCTACTAACAACTTGTCTCAGAAAGTCACAGAATCACAGAATCCTTTAGCTGGATGGAACTTCAGAGGTCATTTATATGAATTCCCTTTACTAATATAGAAATCTTTTCTATATTCCAGAGAAGTAGTTATCCAGCTTTTGACTGAACACATTCACTCATGAGTAATCCATCCTCCCAAGACGGGTCTTTCCATTTCTCCAAATCTCTAATTATTTAGAAATTCTTCTTCATATTGAACCTAACTGCTTCCACCCAATAACCCTATTTCTTCTTTTCTATGACCAATATGACAACCTTTCAAAACATTGTAAAACAATGATCATTTTCTCCATGAATTTTCTCTTCTACTGAATAAGAATCCCAAGTTAATTTAAATTACTTTCTTATGACATAATTTTCAGTTTCTTTTTCATCCTAATATCCATTCCTATACAAGTTTAAAGCTTGTCAACAATCCTTTTAAAATATGTTAGGCAGAATGAACCATTCCAAATATGTCTGCTCCAGATGTGCTCTGAGTATAAGAAGTATAGCATGACTGCTATCTTTCTTCCTCTGGATTTTATGATTCCATTATTATAGAAGTCACCTAAAATTATGGTTTTCTGGAAACTGTGTCATAGAATTGACAAAATAAGCTGAAATAAACTAAAAGCTGCAGATCTTTTTCACGTGAACTACTACATATTCATATTTCCTCAAGCAGTTGATTGTTTTAGCTTTACTGGATATTTAACTTATTCCTATTAAATTTCTTGTTATCAGCTTGCCCAATCATTCTTTAGATGTTGATTTCTCCTCTAATGCAGTAACTTTTCCAAAAAAAAATTTTATGTTTTTGAAAATTAGATAATCATGCTTTCTGCATCTTTATTTTTTTTCCTGAGGCAATTGGGGTTAAATAACTTGCCCAGGGTCACTCAGGTAAGAAATGTTAAGTGTCTGAGAACAGATTTGAACTCAGATCCTCCTGACTTCAGGACTGGTACTCTATCCACTGTGCCACCTAGCTGCCCATGCATCTTGATACTTTATAAACAATTTAATAACAGTTAAGTTCTACAGAAATGTTGGCCATTATTTTTATTACCAATGTAGATCAGTACCTTTCCTAAACTTCTAGCCTTAAAGAGTTGTCTAAAGTGCTAGGAAATTGTAGTTTTGCTTAGAGTCACATAGCCAGTATGTGTAAATATGGCTTGAACCCAGGTTTGTCAACTTAAAAACTGGTTCTGTATATAAAAATGTATTTTATATACAACTTCCTGGATAATTCCAAACCATGCTGCTCCTTCTCTAGTCAGTGTTTTCTATCTTCTCATTCCCTCTCCCACAAGAACCTGAAATTTTGACTGAGATAATAATGCTGGATTTGTATAGATAGCATTTTGACATAGACTTTCTTGTTACATCCAAACAACACTGCCCTGCAGTGTTTCTCTCTTTCTAACTTTTCTAGCCCTATTTTATATGTTAGATTCCTCCATTAGAGTGTAAAACTCTTTCAAGGAAAGGACTAGCTTGCATTCTTATATTTGTTTCTCCAGTACTTAGCACAATTCCTGACACAGTAAACAGTTAAAATGCTTTCACATTCATTCATAATTTATCTCTTCCCTTTTTTTTGAAATATCAAAATTTTTAAAATGGAATTTACCCACCCCTAACAATACCCTACAAAGGCAGCATTATGGAAAGCCAACTAGTCTTGGACTCAGGAAATGAGTTCAAGTTCTGCTTCCAATATTTTACTTTGAGAAAATCCTTAATTTCCTGGAGTTTGTTTAATAATCTGCAAAATGAAAGTCCTGGATTATCTATCTTCTGAGGTCCCTTATTAGAGTTCTACCTCTATGATCCCTCTTCCTACTGTATTGTTTTCTCTAAGATTATCCAAGATGCAGGATAGTGGTTTAGTAACCATATCTATGAATTATTTTCATAGCCTGAGATATAACTTATTCAAGCTTAATAAACTAACTTATTTTCACACTTAGTTCAGGTTTCAATTATCTTTTAACTATTTTTGTTCTACATGCTTTTATCTGAAAATCATTTTCCTTAATAAAACAAAAATTGAATCAATAAAAAAATGGGGGCATTCTGTTTTTTTTTTATGTCATCTGCTAGCATAATCCCTTTCTGCCTCAAACTGCAGAGTCATTTCTTTATTATTTGTATACTTGGCCCCACCATAGGTAAAAGTTGTTCTGATTAAGAAATCATAAAAGTGTAAGAAGGCCTCACATGTGAAAAATATTTGTAGCAGCTCTTTTTGTAGTGGCAAAGAATTGGAAAAAGAGTGTATGCCCATCAATTGGGGAATAACTAAATAAGGTATGGCATATGAAAGTAATAGAATATTATTGTTCTATGAATAGGCTGATTTTAGAAAAACCTGGAGAGATTTATATGGATTGTTGTTTAGTGAAGGAAGCAGAACCAGGAAAACATTGTACATAGCACAAAATTGTGTGATGATCAACTATGATAGACTTGGTTCTTCTCAGCAATTCAGTGATTCCAAGGCAATCCCAATAAACTTTGGGTGGAAAAATGCCATCCACATCCAGAGAGAAGGAGTGAATCTGGGTCAACACAAAATATTTTTATCTTTTTTTCTAGTTTTTTTTCTTATGATTTTTCCCCTTTGTTCTGATTTTTCTCTCCCAACATGACATATGGAAATATGTTTTAAAAAAGAATTTACACGTATAACCTTAAAAAAATTAATTTTTTAAAAGTTCTTCTACTTTGCCTGTAGCTCAAAGATATTATTTGATCATAAATTCAGTCTGAGAAAACAGAATGATGTGGCTGCCAAGAAAGTTAATGGGATTATACAATAGGTAGCACTGATATAAGTGTCTACAACAATGAAAATGATGGGTCATCTGTAAAAATAAAAGGCAAGTAAAGTATTTTTAAAAGAAAAAAATGTACTTCACACAAATGAGACTACATATGAAACATTGTATTCAATATGATGCTATATTTGCTTTTTATGTGACAGTAATTTCCCCACCAAAAAACCATTTCTGGTAATGAAACTAATATATGGATGCTTCACAAATATGTATGTGATGTTGAAGCCTGTTAATCTCTATATAATTTTTGTTTTATTATACATGCTTGTGGAGAGGGCATTCCAATTCAGTGCAAGAATCATTTTGTTACACATAGATCTCATTGCACATGTCATTCTTTTGTTAAAAAAATATTTCAGTTGATCTCTATTTTCTACTATGTGAATTCAAATACTTTTGCCTTTTATTCAAGAGAAAAAAAACAACTGATGCAAACATTTTCCAAGCAAATACTATAATAGGATTTGAGGAACTTTAGTGTTTAGCTAAGACAGTTTTTGCCCTCATGGAGTTTACAGTTACAGTCTGGAAAGGGGATTAGAAAAATAAATTGAGCTCCAGGTCTAGTCAGAAGACCTGAATTCAAATACACCCTCAGACACATACTAGCAATGTGATCCTGGACAAGTTGCATAAATGTGTTTGCCTCAATTTTCTTATAGATAAAATGAACTAGAAAATAAAATGGCAAACCATTATAATATCTTTGCCAAGAAAATCCCAAATGGGATCTTGAAGAGTCAGACATGACGAAAATGACTGAAGAATAACAACTATAATTATATAATATGGTAAATAAATCCAAGAGTTCCATAGTAAAATACTTTATGAAATCTAAGGAAGAAGTGTGGGCTGGTGTGAGGAGTGATTCATCTTTCAATCTCCAAAGAGATTGTTCTTTAGCTATTTGGGGGATTGAACTATGCAGCTAGTATAGTAGAATGTTGGATTTTACCAAAAAAGGGAATGCCCATCCCTGTTACTTAGGAGTTGTATGACTGTGGATAAGTCACATAAATATAGTTTCTCATCTGACCACTTAATAAAATGAAGGGTTTGGATAAATTTGCCTGCAAGATCCCTTCTAGCTATAAATTTCTGATTCTATAAACTCCTGCTTTATAAGAGGCAAAGAGTGTCCCTCTTCCTGATTTAGCAAAATAGGCAGCTAACAGGATACTAGCAAGATACCTTATCCTGGGGTCTTGGGAGAGAACTCACTCTATGAAAATCTCCCAGTTTCCTACATTGTTAATACTTCCTTATCCAAGTTGAGAAAATGTTAACAAGAAAAGAGACTACCAACATCACTGAACAGCATTTGAAAGGAAATTTTTTAATATAAAATTGGCCAATGAAACTGAAAGCCTATTTCCCGGAGCAGTCAAGGCCAAAATTAATGCATAAAGAGACTAGTTCTGAAGAAAAATTAGTAGGACATTGTCCATTATAATGAATGAGGATCATACAGAAAGAATGACAGAGAATGATACACTTGAACCTATAGGTGTTAAATGTACAATATGTATATATCCTCATGTTCTGCTTTCACATCATTGATATGTTGAGGCAGATGGGTTTCAGAGACAGAGTGAGGTTAAACAAACATGAAGCACACAGAACAAAGAGGCAAATGAAGATTGTGTTATGAATCTGGTTGGAAAATGCAATCCGATCACACCAAATAAAGCCACCTAAAACAAAACCAAAAAGGAAAAATAAATCATGAGTAAAGAGCACACCTTTAAATAACATGATGTTGAACCAATTTAGGAAATACAAAGTGAAAAGGATATAAAACAGTAATAATTCTACTTACATGCCTCTCAGGAACCTTGAGGTTTAATTAGTTGCTAGTGTGTAAATATTTACTATAAAAAGCAGGTAATGAAACTGCAAAGTGTGTATGTATTTATTAATGAGCATTTATTTTATTTAATTAAGCATTTGAGAAATCCAATGAATATCCTCAGATTCATCATACAACCCCAGACTAGAGTTCCCCAAAAGGCTATTCTTTGCTATATTTGATGCATATATTTTCATTTTAGAAAAGTAATAGAATCAGGAGACAAAAGTATTCCTATACAATGGCAGGAAAATGTGTCTTGTTTGTTGTCCAAACCTGTCCCTTGTCCAAACTTTCCAATTTCTGTAAGGCACCATTATTCTTCCAAGAAACACGGAAATAAATACTTATTATATGCCAGGCACTGTACTTACTAAGCACTTTACAAATATTATCTCGTTGATCCTGACAACAATCCTGAGGAGTTAGGTGCTATTTTTATCCTCATTTTACAGTTGAAAAAACTGAGACAAGCCAAGTTTAAGTGATTTGCTGGGAGAAATACAGTATTTGAGGGCAGATTTGAACACAGATTTCCCTAACTCCAGACCTGGCTGTCTATCCACTCTGCCACCTACAGGCCTTCAGAGATTCAGCTTTGTAAGCTGTGAGTGAAATTCCACTTCAGTCACTTCATAGTCATAAATTTAGAGCTGGAAGGCATCTTAAAACTCTTTAAATCTAACCTATTCATTTTACACATGAGAAAACTAACACCCAGAGAGGTAAAGCAATTTATGTAGTATCTGAGATAGGTTTGAAATCCAGGTTTTCCTGGTGTCAAATCCAGAGCCTCATATGTTATACTCTACGGCCTGTCAGTGAGTGGGAGATATGGGTATTTCCTAGATAAAGCCACTGAAGCTTTCTGTAACTCAGTTTCCTCATTTGTAAATTGAGGAAATTGGAATTAATGGCCTCTAAGGTCCATACCAGCTGTAAATCTATGAATTTATCTGTCATTTTTTACTTTTCCTGTTCCTCATCTCTCATATCCATTCAGTTGCCAAATCTCATAATCTCATGCTAAATCTAGAATCCTTTTCCATTCAGTTTATATCCAAGTTCAGACCCTCATCTCTTCTTACCTATACTACCTCTGGCTTCCATGGGATTCAGTGGATAGCCTAGGAGTAAACAAGACCTGATTTCAAGCACTTATGAGCTGTCACCCTAGGCAAGTCACATAACCTCTGCCTGCCTCAGTTTCCCCATCTGTACAGTGGAGATAATAATAGCACCTACCTCCCAGAATTGTTGTGAGGATCAAGTAAAATGATAATTACAAAGCACTCAACACAGTGCCTGGTGCCTATTAAGTGCCATATAAATGCTAGCCATTGCTTATTATTACTAGTATAGTAACCTATTAAATAGTTTCCCTGACCCATTTTCTCCATTCTCTGTTCCATCCTCCATATCATTGCCAAATCACTGTTCCTAAAATGTAACTAAAATGAAAACTATTCCTCCCATTATTTAAAACCCTCACACAATGCTCCCACCTACATTTCCTATTTTATATCATGCTATTCATCAATCTACACAGTTCAACCTAATGAAACTGATGTCATTGTTGAGCTTTCCAGGTGATACAACATTTTCTACCTTCTGGCCTTTGCAGATCTTGAATGTGCTCCTTCCCTAGCTGATCTTGTCAAAATCCTGACTTCTTTCAGAGCATAGTTCAGGCACTAGTTCCTATTATATAAAGTCCTTTCTGAGTTACTAGTACTATCTCCCTCTTGAAATCTTGTTGCAGCTTGGTGATGGAATATGGGATTTAAGAGCTTTGTTTAAATCCTGATTCAGATATTTATAAACTGTGTAACGCTGGACAAATCATTTAACTGCTTTCAGTCCCAGTCCTCTCATCTCTAAATTGGGATAATAATAGTATGTAGTGATAGCATTTACTTCAAATGTCTAAGGGAATCAAATGAAATAATATATGTAAAGTACTCTGCAAATCTTTTTTAAAAATCTTAAATTTATCAATACTACTATTTCTATATACTCAATATTTACTTATTTGTGGATACCATCCAAATATGTTCCTCAAGAATGTAAATTCTTTGGAAATAGAAATTGTTCCACTTTGTTTTTGTGACCCCATTGCCGAGCCTATACTCAGTTAATAAATGATAGCTAAAAATGTCTAATATTTGTATAGCACCTACTATGTGCCAGGTAGCATGCTAAGCACTACAATTATTATCTCACTTGATCTTCACAACAAACCTGAGAGGTAAATACTATTATCCCCACTTTACAGATGAAGTAAACAGAGACTAAAGGATTTGCCCAGAATCATATAGCTAATTAATAATATGTCAGATTTGAACTCAGTCAGATATTCTTGACTATAGTCCAATTTCTCTATCCACTGGATCCCCTAGTTGCCTCTGAATAAATACTTTTTTGATTAACTCATTGATAAATAGTCCAAAGAGGGCCTGGATAAGGATGGTGGCCCTGTTTTAGAATAGTAAAAACTGAAGGGCTAGACAATTCAACAAAAGCATTCAGGCTAGGATCAATTTCCTAAACTTAGAAAACAAGTCAGTGAAGAGTTTTGAGTCAAGAAAGAGATAGCAACAGCAATAACAATACTAATAATAATATCTCACATTTGTGCTGAATTTTTTTAAAAAGGATTTTTGGCAATATGTTTACTGTCTCATCTGAAAAGCTAAAACAGCTGCATGCAATAAAAAGTCAATGGTCTTGATAAAATCATTTCTGAATAGAACTCAGGCACTAGCTGATTTGAATTTCTCTTAGAAATCACATTGGACAAGTGTCTGAATTCTATTACCCATAGTCCTTGCGATATCTTAGTAGTTTCACTTAGCACAGTATAGAGGAGGTGATTCAAATAACCCTATCCTAAACTTGCTTAATCTGATTACTTTGTCATGTACTTCTTGTAACTAATTACCCAAAATCATCTCTCTTCCCCCACCCCCGTGTCTCTCTCTGTCTCTCTATCTCTCTCTGTCTCTGTCTCTGTCTGTCTCTCTCTGTCTCTGTTTCTCTCTCTGTCTTTCTGTATTTCTCTCTCTCTCTCTTTCTCACACACACACACACACACACGCACACTTAATAAAAGTAATTTTCATCTTCAGTCCTCTCATGGGACCTGGTTTGTACCCCTCCCTGGTACTTACCACATTATGAGTTTATTCTTACATTATCTGAGCACTTTTAGTGCTTCAGCCTTCAACCTTATACTCCTAGATGTTACTTAGGATAATGCTTTGAGCCTGGAACTGCAGGCTCAAAAAATAGACTCCTTGATTTAGAAGTATAAAGATATATAGAAGTCATCTATCCAGTTCTCCTTTTTTAAAAAATAAAGAAACTGAGCTGCAGAAAAAAAGGTAAAGTGATTGTAAGGTCACAAAAATATTAAATGGAAAAGTCAGGAACTGAGTTCAAGTGCTTTGTCATTAAATTCAGTGATCTTTCCATTGTCCCATAGAAGGGCTTAAAAGAGTAAATCAACCCCAGGATTTGACAGATAAAGAAAGCAAAGCCTAGAAAAGTGTCAAGATTTGCACAGAGTCACATAGCAGATAATTATCTCTGGTAGGATTTTATCCAAGATCTTCCTGACTTCAAAATCAATGTCCTATCCACTATACCAATGTTCTCAAAGAGTGCTCTGCAAGTATTTCTGGGATCTTTTCAGGCTGTCTACAAGTTCAAAACTATTTTCATAATAATACTAAGATGATATTTGCCTATTATTTCTTCATTTTCCAATTATATATCTGTGTGAAGTAGGATTTTTTTCATATATTTCAACCAAAACAACAGATTGGAACAGATTGAATGCAGAAGTAGATAAGAGTCCAGCTGTTTTCTCTTAAACCAGTCAGTAAAAAGATTCGCAAAATTATGTAAAACAATGTCATTCTTATCATTAGTTTTTTTTTTTTTCATTTTGGAAAAGACTGTATTTTTTCATTTAAATGTTTATATTAACATATAATGATATTATTTTGAAAGAACTAACAAATATTTCAACCTCTAATATTACAGATATCAATACACATAATTCACATCAGTAAAAACTCTTTGGGAATCCTCTGTTATTTTTTAAAATGTAAAGGGATCCTAAGGCCAAAAACTCTGAGAACTCTCCAATATAACATACTGCCTTCTCAGAATAAGTAAAGGACATGGATATCTACCAGCTGTCTCCATTTATCCACTCAAATTGTGTACTCTCATCTAAAATCAATAATATCTATTGAGGCCCTTCTGTGTCCAAGATAATTATAGAATCAAACTCTTATCTGAAGTTAGGATCCTCACTTTTAGAACATCAACCAGTCATCTTAGAAACATGGCAGTTGTGGCCCATGTGTTTTGATATGGCAAAAAATTCACCTCTCTTTCCAGAGCTGGTGTCCTCCAGCCAGCAGCTGTGGCCTGTCATTCATCAAAACTTGAACTTTACAATAAACATTGCCATCTGTCTCTCCAATACTAGTGGGGTCCTGCTAGCTTAGAATATTTAACAACTAATGTAAATGGATCTAATAACTTGCCATGAAAGAATACTAATGAATACTATAAAAGCAGACCCAGGGAAGATTGAAGAAATAATTTACAGAAGAATTAAAGTGTATATTATGCTAACTGTTAATATTGCTTTGGCTTGATTGTATCCAGAAATAAGATATTATTTCTTAGGCAGTTCTATGGAACAGTTGGTCATTTTAATTCTTTCCTGATGTCACTGAAAACATTTCCCCTCTTTCTTATGGTCACACTTTTTGTTTAATTGGTGAGATTCAAAGTTTCCTCCAATGCATGAATCAATCTCCATTTGCCAGTGTCTAACATGAGTATTAATTTTTTAATGCCATTTTATATATCCCTTTCAATGAATGCTGCTATTTGCTATTATTAATTATTTCAATTATAATGCAAGATCATTTATGTATTTTTAATGTTGGATCACAATACACACTATATATATGTGTGTGTGTGTGTATATATATATATATATATCAACATGTCCAACATGCATTCTGTGTCATTTGTGTCTGAGAAAATGTTCAGTACTGAGAAGTTTTGCATATTTGTGGCCATTATTTCTGCAAAATACCAACATAAATTTTTACAAGAGAAAATTGGTGCCTATTTGGATATTAAAGATTCCCTAGCTTTAGCATAACTTTAGCCACTCAATGTATTCAGGAAGTCAGTCAATCAATTAATATAGAATAGCCATATTATGAGAAGATTCAGCCCAGCTGCCTCACCCAAGCACTAGTTGTTTGGCCCAAACAGTTGTTCTCCCCATCATTTCTCACTTCCTTATATGTTTTTTCTTCCCCTATTAAAATGTAAGATGCTTGAGAGTAAAGGCTATTTTATTTTCTTGGTTTTATTTCTTCACTGCTTAGCAAATCATTAGGACTAACAAATATTTTAACTATCAATAAATATTTCTTACCATGGCTTAGTGAATTGGGCCCTCAACTTGGAGTCAGAAATAACTGGATTCCAATTCTGTCTCAGACATTTATGAGCTGTGTGATGCTGGACAAATAACTTAATCTCTTTGTAGCTCAGTTTTCTCAATAAAATGAGAATGCTGGATTCACTTGTCTCCAAGTTCCCTTCCATCTTTGAATCCATTATGCTATGATACTATTGCTAAACATTGTGCTGGACACTGTAATTACACAAGACAAAAATCAGACTGTACCTCTCCTAAAGTTGTTTATATCCTATCAGAGGGGACATGTCATAAGTTGAAGACAAAGAAATAAAAGGAGTTTGGAGGGGATAAACTCTAGAAGCCAAGAAGTTAGACAAGTCTAATGTAGGCAAAGACATAAGCTGAGCTTTGAAGGCAACTAGGGATTCTAGGGGAATGGAGAATGTGCTATATAAGGGTTAGATAAAGGAATTAGATTACTTAAAGGTAATAAAAGAAATGGGAGAGGAGGAAACTAAGCTAAGTGTCTGGCACTATTTGAAGGGTTAGGATATGGAATACACTTTTGAGGGAAAAAGTAGAACACTTCCATTCTCTCCCTGATTCCAATTTCACTTGAAAGGACCATCAATATGAGAGATACAGAGACAAAGGGAGAGATAGACAGAGACAGAGGAACAGAGACAGTGGGAAAAGAGGGAAAGACAGACAGACAGGCAGGCAGGCAGGCAGAGGCAGAAACATTGATTAACAGAGGCAGATTAACATTGATGGACTTGGATTTTGATGGAATAGAGTTCAACAAAGGAAAACCTTCCCAAAATCTTGTCCAAAAATGTAATAAGTTGCCTCAAAAACTGATGAGCTCAGCATCATTGAAGTGTTTATTGGATACTGGAAAGGGAAAAAAGGAGAAAAAGAAGTTGTACAAAATGAATGCAGACAAGATTAGAAGGGTAGCAGTAAACTGGGAAAATATTTTTACATCCAAAGGTTCTGATAAAGGCCTCATTTCTAAAATATATCGAGAATTGACTCAAATATATAAGAATTCAAGCCATTCTCCAATGGATAAATGGTCAAAAGATATGAACAGACAATTTTCAGACGAAGAAATTGAAACTATTTCTGGTCACATGAAAAGGTGCTCCAAGTCACTATTGATCAGAGAAATGCAAATTAAGACAACTCTGAGATACCACTACTCACCTGTCAGATTGGCTAAAATGACAGGAAATGATAATGATAACTGTTGGAGGGGATGTGGGAAAACTGGGACACTGATACATTGTTGGTGGAACTGTGAACGGATCCCACCATTCCAGAGAGCAATTTGGAGCTATGCTCAAAAAGTTATCAAACTGTGCATACCCTTTGACCCAGCAGTGTTTCTACTGGGCCTACATCCCAAAGAGATTTTAAAGGAGGGAAAGGGACCCACATGTGCAAAAATGTTTGTGGCAGCCCTTTTTGTAGTGGCAAGAAACTGGAAATTGAAAGGATGCCCATCAATTGGAGAATGGCTGAATAAATTATGATATATGAATGTTATAGAATAATATTGTTCTGTAAGAAATGACTAACAGGAGGATTTCAGAGAGGCCTGGAGAGACTTGCATGAACTGATGCTGAGTGAAATCAGCAGAACCAGGAGAACGTTATACACAGCAACAAGACTATACGATGATCAATTTTGATGGACATGGTTCTCTTCAACAATGATGTGATTCAAACCAGTTGTTCAGCGATGAAGATAGTCATATACATCCAGAGAGAGGCCTGTGGGAACTGAGTGAGAACCACAACACAGCATTTTAATGCTTTCTGTGAATATTTCCATGCATTTTGTTTTCCTTCTTAGGTTGTTTTTTCTTCTTCTCTTTCTAGATCTGATGTTTCTTGTGCAGTAAGATAACTGTATAGATATGTATACATTTATTGTATTTGTCATATAATTTATCCTATTTAGCATGTATTAGATTA
>JAJPUD010003026.1:116801-136431 GCA_023553655.1 Myrmecobius fasciatus
AATCACTCATATGTTTTGTAAATAAAAAGCTTTATATATTAAAAAAACAAAAAACAAAAAAAGAAAATGGAAATTGAAAGGATGCCCATCAATTGGAGAATGGCTGAATAAATTATGGTATATGAATGTTATGGAATATTATTGTTCTGTAAGAAATGACCAACAGGAGGATTTCAGAGAGGACTGGAGAGACTTGCATGAACTGATGCTGAGTGAAATCAGCAGAACCAGGAGAACGTTATACACAGCAACAAGACTATACGATGATCAATTTTGATGGACATGGTTCTCTTCAACAATGATGTGATTCAAACCAGTTGTTCAGCAATGAAGATAATCATATACATCCAGAGAGAGGCCTGTGGGAACTGAGTGTGAACCACAACACAGCATTTTAACGCTTTCTGTGAATATTTCCATGCATTTTGTTTTCCTTCTTAGGTTGTTTTTTCTTCTTCTCTTTCTAGATCTGATGTTTCTTGTGCAGTAAGATAACTGTATAGATATGTATACATGTATTGGATTTGTCATATAATTTATCCTATTTAGCATGTATTAGATTACCTGTCATCTAGGGGTGGGGGTGGCGGTAAGGAGGGGAAAAGCTTGGGAAAAAAAAGTTTTTGCAAAGGTCAATGTAGAAAAATCAGTCATATGTTTTGTAAATAAAAAACTTTATATATTAAAAAAAAGATAATTGGGAAAAAATGAAAACGTAAAAAAAAAAGAAAAAGAAGTTGTATTGATTCCTATTATCTTTATGCCATATTCATATGCTGATACAGCCCCATCATAGAACCATTCATGGTAACAAAGAAAAATAGTTAGGCACATCTGATAACTAGGTAGCTCAGAGGATAGAGTGCTGGGCCTGGCCTCAGGAAGACCTGAGTTTAAATCCAGCCTCAGACACGTACTAGCCATGTGACCCTGGGCAGATCATTAAACTTCTATTTGTTATAATCCTCTAGGGAAAAAATGCCAAACCACCATTTTTGTCAAGAAAACTCCATAAAAGTCATGGAGTCAAACTTGACTGAACAACAACAAAACAAACACATTAATTGTATTTTACAACATTTTCTACCTCTGTTCCCTTATATGTCTACCTAGAAAAGGAAAACATTTCATTATTTTTCCTTCTTCAACAAAGATTAACCGTTGCATTTAATCTGAGTTCAGATGCCTCCTTGTGATGCTATCATTTAAATAATTGTAGTAGTGATTTTTTTTCTCATGGATAAACATTTGTTGCATATATAAGAATCTCTTGAAAGATTTAGGTATCTCCTTAGCTCAATTTTGTACCTCCAGTAGTCAGTCTCTTCATGGGAAGGGACAAGGAGGGAAAGGAACGGTGAGCACTAGTCAGGGAAAAACCAAAGAATTCAAGTTTAGATATAAGTATGATTAGTACAATGCAAATGTGGAGGTGTTGTTGTAGGTCAAAATAAGCACTAGTTCATGGAAGCAATTCTCTGTTTCCCTTGAAAATTATAGGAGGATGAACACAGTAGTGAGAAAATGAGGGGAATAATGAAAGGTACTACAAAAGCTAATGAATGAAATTTTAGAACATGTTACTTATTTTTCCCAATATTGGGACTCCCTCAGAGTTTCATTATTTCTTCATCTGATTTAAGAAGAGAAGAGAAGATTTGAAGGTTTCTGAGATGGAGCCATATGGTGTTCAGAATACACATCTTGACAAGAGAACAGACCTAAGTAGTTTATAGAATAGAAGAGAGGCTTCAAATATAAAACCCACAATATTCCCAAAGGTAGCCTGAATTGAATTAAAATATACTTGGGAAGGGTTTAAAACACTAAATAAAAATACAATAATATGGGGAAATTAAAACACTAATGCATTGTTGATAGAGTTGTATACTGATTCAATCATTCTAAATTTTTATAGAACTGGTGGAGCCTGAATGCATATCAGAAATACATTTTCTTTAATTTCTTTATTTTTCTTCGGGATTTTTGTCTGTGTTTTCTGTCACAGCATGGATTACACGGACACGAGTTTTATATGATTATATATGTATAACCTATGTCAAATTGCTTGCTTTCTCAATGAGAGGGGGAAAGGAAGGCAGAGAACTTGAAACTCAAAATTTGAGGTATACTTCAATAATGACCCTAATCTAGAGCCTGTGTAGTTTAGGAACCCTATAGTTTGAGCTAATACTTTAGCAAAGGTACTGTAGACCAAGGGATGTTTTCTATGAATCATGTGTACCTGGGAGTCATCTCTCCCAATGGTGCTTTGAAAACCAAACTCCAGATAAGAATGGCAGCACTGGGATTAGCCAAGAGGATTCCTGCTAAGGTATTAAATCCCTAGGAAGCCACCATTTTGAGATGGCCTAGACCCCTTTTGTCACTGTTGGGAACTAGAGCACTTATTTTAGGTACTGTACACTGGTGTAGACAGCATCCTTGTGTCCAACTTCAATGGACAATATTTCCATTTCAGACCAGACTCAGAAAGAGTAGGTTCAAGATGGGCCCCATAATTCACCTGCAATAACAAGATAACAGTAATTATATAAAGCTAGTATTTATGCAGTTCTTAAGATTTACAAAGCCCTTTACAAACATCACATAATTCACAACCACACTAGTAAGTAGGACCTATTATAATCCTTATCTTAAAGATGAGACCCACAGAAGTTAAACAATTTCCCAGAGAACAATTATAGATTTGAATTTAGGATTTCATGACTCAAACCCAAAGCCAGTTTGTCAAGAAGCAGGATTTATCATCATCAAAGTAAACAGGCTGACTATGTCCAAGGTTGGATTTGGTTGGGAAAAGGAAAAGCAAGGAGCTATTTAATAACCTACCAGCTGAATAGAGGAGATTATACTTGAGATTATCAATTGAGCCCCTATAGGTCTAGGCTGAGAGAGGTTACCAAGTCACATCTGAGATTATTTACTGAATACACGCAGTCTATTAGAAAAGTAGCTAAGGAATAGTGACAAGAAGAAGTGAAAATGGATATGAGCTAGAATAGACTAGTTATAGATAGAATTGAGGAACAAGAGCAGAAATAACTCTGAGCTGAAAGGCAGCAGTGGGGGAAGAAAATGACAGCATTAAAAGAAAGGGAAATAGTTGAGAATGAGAGTAAGCAAGAGATTGATATACATGAAAGAAGTCTCAATAGAGAGCAAGAGCAAAGTGAAGAATAAAAGAAATGAATGCAAGCTGGGGGCATGAGAGGTGGAGAGGGATACTGAGGCTATAGAAGGAAAGAACCCAGGTGAACATATCAATTGTGGAAAAACATTCAACAAGCCATGATGAGACCTATTATGAACATACAGAAGAGGTTTCCAGCTCTCTTGTGGGAATCCTAGGGCAACAACTTCCTTCTCTCCCTTAGGAAAAGGAAGAGGCTTTGTCCAGTCAGAGGTGAGAATCTTATGTAAATAGACAGTGGCAGAGACAGAATACTCACATAGCTGCCCACAAAAGCTAAGAAGCTTTAGAAAAATATCTCAACATTCTCTTCAGGAGGCTGATCACAGTTTGGCATGATGTAGGCAGGAAGTGGTAGTTTTTGTGTTGGAGAGTAGAGTAGTTCTAGAGTAACAGAAACAGGCAGAGGGAAAAAGAAGACAGAGGAAGAAACAGAAGAGAGACAAACAGAAAAAAGAGAAAAAGAGACAGAGACAAAGACAGAAATGGAAAGAGAGACAGAGAAAGACAGAAAGAGGAAGGGAAAAGGAGAAGACAGCAAAGTAGAAAGAGAAAGCAGGAAGGGAGGAGAAAAGGGGACAGTTATCAGGAATAATTAAGTGCAGGTGTGTAAGAAACAGCAACTGGATATTTAAGCAAAATGAGAATATGGACAATATGGAACAAAATTGTTTGGTAGCCCCAAAGTGGGAAGATTACACCTAGATCTGTGGAACATGGAAAGAGAAGTACTGGAATTGGTAAAGGGCCAATGCATTCCACAAGTGCTTAAAACCCTGAGACATCATCTTTTTCCATGGCATGGATTTTAGGATTTTGGAGACCACACAAACAAACCATTGGCAGACATAAACAGGGAGTCCCAGAAGTCTTGAAGCGGTTTTAAGCTTTAATAGCAAAGACTTTTGGAAGTCTATGTATCTGATTGGCATGGTTGTAATAGCTTTCCCTTCACCCCCTTTCCAAGTAATATCTTCATGGGAAAAGAGAGCATTTAAGAAGAGAGCTTCAGACCCAGAGTCTGAATGTGAAGGCAAGTAGCAATGCTTGTGAATGTGCATTTTTATTGGGGAGGGGGGAAATGGTCAGGATTCTATAGACAGTTATCATGCTTTAGATGGGAATTGGACTAGAATATCTCTGAGATTCCTCCCAACTCTGCAATTTTTATGATGGTGCAAAATATATATTTCTATGAGTTTTGATTTGTATAAAAGCTACCAGATTCACAGTGTTTTCAATGAGCAGGTTCCTTTTATTATTAGCAATATAGAAGGAACAGGACTTGGAAACCAGCTGTATGTATTGCTAAACTATTGTGTTTCATTCTAACTGGGATGACCTATGACAGTGACATCCAGACAATCTTTGGCCATTTGGTCTCAGCAGCCAGTTAAGGCTAACTTTTGTCTTGCTTTTTGATTTCCATTTCTAAGATATACCTGATGTTCAAAGCCTGCAACACAGCAGTGGGGGAAATAGAAAATGATCTGATGAATAATATTAATAACAGTAGGCTGGGAAGTCACTCTGTGATGTGAATACTTAAGCTGCTTAAAGTGGGCTGAAACCATCAACTTGTTTTCTATAGAGCAGCAAGCAGTTATTAGGAAGTGACAGTTTTCAATAATTGCTGACCCTATGGCCTTAGCTCTAGAAGGCAAACTATTGTGCATCCCATTACCTGTCCTGTGAACCATCCCATTTCTCTCCATAACACAGAAATTAATACTATAACAACAAAAAAGAAAATTCAGATTACACAAAAATTAATTGTAATACTATTATTGATTTTTTGCCATAATAACTTAGAGTACACATAGTTTTGCTTCAGTGGACTTGTTTTCCTTATTTTTCTACTTTTTTTCCTGTGGTTTCATAGATTCTATGTCTCTAAATAGGTTATAGTAGATTAGTTGAATGCAGGTTTAGAGACTGTTCCAGGTCATAACTATTCAAAACCATGGCTTGAGTCCCCACCAATACATCTCTATGCCAGGCTATAATAAATGGCACATAAATTCAAAGGCAAGATGTATTTAATTAAAACAGAATACCAACATAAATATAAAAGAATTAAATCAGGTCATAAATGCTCCCTGCAGCTAAACAAAAATCATCACTCTTTCTCACAACTCCTGGGGAGCATGAGAGAATTTCCACTTAATCCTTCTTTTCCCCAGAAATAACAAAAGGATGCAATCAAATTAAATATGCTACCAGTATTGAAATTTAGAGTCTTATGGCCACTCTTCTTAGTCATCTATCCATTTGGTCCCTGTACTTTTCAGGATACATACGCATTAAACTCCTTGATACAGTTTTCAGAGCTATCATCATGGTCCAAATACATACTGGTGTTTAGGATACCATGACCAGGTCTTTGTCACTTGTTTTTCTCTTTTGTTCAACTCTTCAGCACTCTCCCACATTCTTTCTCCCTACACCTCCCTATGTAACAACATCACTCATCTAAGACTCACACCAAACTTTTTAAAATCTCCCAGGCTTTAGAACCTCTCTACCCAATCAGAATTCATGCTGAATAGCATCACCAGACTGTGGGCTCATGAATAGCTTTTTAGAAAATATATAGTCCTCACTTGGTCTTCTTTCAGCTTCAAAGGATATTAGAATGATACAGAATTTACTAACCTGGTACTCCCTGAGATTTTTATCTCCTTTGAAATAATTTCAGGGCAGAGGATAAATAGATCAAGTTGTTCATACTCAGCTCCAAAAAGTAAACAAGATTCCAGAAAGGATTTGGCAAGCCCTTTGCACTGTAGAGTAATGCTAAGATAAATAAGACATACATGGTCCCTGCTGTCAAGGAGTTTTGTAGGAGAGATGAACTATGTCAAAAAACAAACAAACATAAAAAACCTAATACTGAGGACAAAGAGAAAATTGAATAAGAAAGATACAAAATACTATAACTATCCTTCCAAATGCCTAGTTTCAAAGCCAGTCAGAGCTTTAAAGTAGGAAAAAACCTTATGAATCACCTTGTCAAACCTCCTTATTTTAGAGATGAGAAATTTTAGAGACACAGAATGGTTACCCAATATTACAGAGGTTACATAGGTTATGAGGAAAAAAAACAGGAAATCAGATCCAAGTCCAACCTAAATCCAATATGCTTTCTATGACTTCATGATGTTCCTTTTCCTTAAATCTGCCTCATTCCTCCCCTCAATAAAAGCCATCTTATCAATCCTATTTCAGATCTCTTGCAATATTTCTTTCTCTTCATTGACAAGGCTATCATCTTGTTGCAACTTTTCACTATCTTTCACCTGGACTACTTCAAAAACCTCTTAACTGATTTCCTTATTTTCATTCTTCTTCCACTCTAACTCATCCTCCACATATTTGCCAAAAGAAACTTTCCAAGGTACAAATTTAACCATTGCTCTTCACCTCAAAAAACTTCTGTAGCTTCATTTGCCCATAAGGAAAAAAAAATACAAACTCATTAGTCTAACATTAAAAGTATCCCAAAGTCTGGCTGTGGGCTATCTTTCTAAAAAATTTTACTTCTATTCACATGTTCTGTTTTCTGGCTAAACTGATCTGCTAGCTGTTCTTGTCACCCAACATTCTATCTCTTACCTTCATGCATTCTGCCAGGATATCTCTCATGTCTAGAATTCCTTCCTTCCTTCCTTTTGCCATTTTAGAATCCTTAGCTTCCTTCAAGATCTATTTCAGCAGCCAACTCTCATATTTGCCATTCTATCCTCAACCCAATTTATTGGGGCCGTTCATGTTATATTGTATTTATTTGTATATATATATATATATATATATATATATATATATATATATATATCATATTTTTGTATATATATTTATGTATACATATATATTTGTGTGTATTGTGCATATATATTTGCGTATATAAATAGATTCTTATCTCTCTGAGAACAAGGAATCTTGTTTTTCCTTAATATTCTTTATATCTAATATTATTCCTTGCATATAGTAGGCTCTTAATTCATCCATCATTAATAACAGCCTGAAAAATCTTTTTTCCCACATGAATTCACATATGACTTTAACAACTCTTGTATTTGGAAGTAGTTCCCGGATAAGTACTAAAATCCTACTATGGCATGGTTTTTTTTTTTTAACATATTATAACACTAGCCATAGCTGAAACCTACAACAGAGATATCCTACAAGATTCATAGACACCTATTTAATAGGAAAAGTAAATGAATAGGTAGTTAAGAAAATATGATATCTGAATTTTGCTTCTATTCTATATTATAGAATAAGTCTACCTACCAAGAAAACCTCACATCTAATTAAGTAATCATTTTGATCTTTTTAGTAAGCATCATATCCAGGGTAAATACACACCTTGTTGCTTCTTGTATCTTCTGTAGTTTGAAATTGTTTAGCATGACCATTAAAAATTCTCCAAGCTGTGGAGAGACTTACATGAACTGATGCTGAGTGAAATGAGCAGAACCAGGAGATCATTATACATGGCAACAACAGTACTATATGACGATCAATTCTGATGGACATGGTTCTCTTCAACAATGAAATGTTTCAAACCACCTCCAATTGTTCACTGAAGAAAGCCATATACACCCAGAGAGAGGGATGTGAAATGTAGATCACAACATAATATTCTCATACTCCTTGATTAATGTTTGCTTACATTGTGTTTCCTTTATCTGATATATTTTTGTGTAGATAAGATTTTTCTTGCACAACAATGATAAGTTTGGAAATATGCATACATATATTCGATTTGCCAATATTTTAACATAATTAACATGTAGTGGATATCCTTCCATCTAGGGGAGGGGTGGGGAGTTGGGGGGAAAAATTTGTAACAGAAAGCTATGTAAGGGTTATTGTTGAAAAATTATCCACACATATGTTATGCAAATAAAATTTTAAAAAATGATCTGGAAAAGGAAATGACATACTGCCCCAGTATCTTTACCAAGAACATCCCAAATGGTTTCACAAAGTATGATGACATGACTGAAATAATTGAACAACAAACAACAAAATATAAACATCTATATATGCAAAAAAAAATTCTCCAAGCTGGGTTTTTTTCAGGAGAAATAAACTGCCAGTAGACATGTAGGTAACTGCCTTCTTCCCATCTCTACATCACCATTATTCACAGTCTTCATGCCAGTTTTATTATCTGCCTTGTAGTTAGTCATTCATTATTTTCCTTCTGCTTGGGTGACCATAGGTTAGTTTGATTACAATATTTCCCTTTTTTCCTCCATTGATCTTCTGTTATATGGTTTCAACCATGTTTTGTTTTTTTCTCTTGTTTATGAATTTCCACATAGGAATACATCTTCTGATATATAATGCTATTTTATCAGGTGTTTTGTATGATCAATTTCTTCCAAAGGAAATATACTCTTCTATTGACATTTTCCAGTCAAGTCTCGGTTATAAATATGAATATCTAATTCTCTTTGTTTACTGCCATAATCTGTTCATTTTTAATAGACATTATAGTGCCCTATGAACAACAGTTCTGCTCTTTTCAGTTCTATGTTTTCACTTTGGAGCACACCTTTTACAACCACAAGCCTCTTATTTAGTCCTACTTACATACACTCCATTACTTGTCAAGAGTCATTGCCATGTCTTACACTCTGGTCCAAAAATCTAAACTCCACTATCAGACAACAAATTTTTAATAAACTGTTTATTTATATTTCTTATTATGGAACAGGTAAATGTGAATCTTCTCAGATAAAGTATCCAATTTATCTAGTTACAGTATAAATCTCTATTTTAATTCATATTTCCTTAATTTGTTATAAACCAATTTGACAATATTTTTCATTTTTATTAATCATCACCAGCTCATTTTAAGGCATCACTTCTCTTGTCCTTTAAATGAAGTTTTTATTGGTCTGCTCTTTAATTTCTTCATGGCCCTGGTGTCCCATCTAAGTGATGTTTTATTGGCACAACTCATAATCATAGACCTTCCCAGAATAATCTGGAAGGCTTTTTTCTATTTTTATACAATATATACTCCACAGAATGCTTAAATATAGAGTAGTTATGTGCAATCTAATTCAATTTGTTGTTTTAATGGAAAGAAGCAATTGAATACACACACACAAATTTACTGAATAAAATCTTGAAAGATGATGCATCATAGTTTACCGTGCTGTGCACATTAATATAACAGAAACAGTGGATGAGGGAAAATTAAAATGTGAAATGTGAACTAATTCTCTATCTTTCCTTCAGGAAAACACTATTTTCCCAATGGAATTTATTTTTGCAGTCTTTCAAAAACATAAATATATGCATGTATTCATAAGCACAGACAGAAGAAAAGAAGTTATATAACATAAATTTCCAGTGAAACTCTGCTGTTAATCACATCCAAAACTTCTTATGATGGCCTCGAAGCACTTCTGATAGCTAGTAGCAATCCGTCTTTGGACTTGTCCTTGAAGATTAGTCTGTAATGGTACACAGTATTCATCAGTTCATTTAAGATACTATGTTTAAATCTTCATAACAAAGGCCAAATGATGAAGAATGCTCTCTGTCTCCAGACAAAGAAGGGATGGGGTAAATATGAAGAATGGGACACATGCTTCTGAACATGGACAATAGAGGAATTTGTTTTTGCCTGACTATTCTTATTTGTTGTAAGGATTTGTTGTTGTTTTTTTTTCTCTTCAATGGAAAGGAAAATAAATGTCAGATAACTGATAAATAAAATTGATTTTTTTTGCTGAGACAATTGAGATTAAGTGACTTGCCCAGAGACACACAGATAAGAAAAAAAATTAAATTAAAAAAACACTAGCATTGAAATCCAAACAAGAGAAGTATTTTCTATTAATAATGTGGTTCCCATATATTCCAACTTATAGATATGGTAATAATTGCAGAGGCCACCAGAAAGGAAAAGGCAATATGTTATAATGGGAAAAACAGTGAATTTGTACTCAAATATTCTGGGTTGATATCTTGGCTTTATCACTTTCTACTTTTGTGACCTTGAAGAGGTAACTTGTCTTCTCTAGATTTTTGTTTTATCATCTAAAAAGTGAAGACTTTTGACTACTTACTTTCAAGGACCCTGTCTAGCTCTGATACTATAATTATGATTATGAATATTACAAAACTATCTCAATGAAATTTACAGCAGTGCAAAAGAGATTGGTCTAAACACTCAAATTAGAAAAACAAAGCAGAAGAAAAATGTGTATCATTCAATATATGATATAAAATTGTACAGGAAATCCCTAGTGGAGTCAGGGGACATGTATAAGCCTTTATACAGTATATACTATGTGCCAGACACTGTGCAAAATACTTTACAAATACTATCTCATTTGATTCTCATAACAATCCTGAAACATGAGTACTGTTATTCCCATTTTATAGTTGAGGAAAGTGAAGCTGAATTTGAACCCAGGTTTTTTTTTTTTACTCTGCACCTCTTTTCTATCTATTGTACCCACTAGTTGCCCTCATTGATTAAGTCCACTTAGAAGAATATCGCAGATACTTCTCAGGATTGAATACTGAGAGAATACCATACTAGATGATTTTTTTTTGAAAATTATCTAGTGCTTTTGAAGATTATAACGTCCTCCCTACTAGAAAAACCCTTCACATTGACACCAATATTCTCCTGGTTATGTTTTCACAAAATCCCTATCTTAATGTCTTAGTAGAAATAGTTATTGAAAACCATAGATGCAAACTCTGACAGGATCTATTCAGCTGAAGAGATGGTTCCCAGTGATAGGAGATATAGAAGGTACCAGGAGTGTTCTAGTGCTTAAATATTTTACAAATATTAATTTGCCTATTGATACTTTAATAGGAGTTTTTCTTTCACTCACCAAAGAATAATGGATAAACTGACATTCATATAATTTTTAAGAAAATTATATGAAAGGGTTACAACTATATTATGCAATGGTCTATAAGAGATCTCATCCAAGAGGCAAATAAGGAAGTTGGCAGAGTTAATTTAGGACTATAGGATCATAAATTTGGAACTGATAGAGACCTAAGAGGCCTTTGAGTCCAATCTCCTTATTTTGAGTATATGGAAATTGAGGCACAGGGTGCGTAAGTGGCTTGCCTGACATTACACAACTCATAAGTACTGAGCAGAAATTGAATTCAGGTCTATTTGACTCCAAATCCAGTGCTCTATAATCAGGGTTCTTAAACTTTTTCCACTTATGATCTATTTTTACCTGGGAAATTTTTATGTAACCAAAGCTTATAAGTATATAAAATTTGTATACAAATTAAATATGTGCTGATAATAAAACAATTTTACAACTCCCATATTCAGTTATGTGACCCCCATTTGGTTCATAACCTACAGTTTAGGAAGCTTTGCTCTATTTGGCAGTATTGTGCAACTGAAGTAAAATACAAAAAGAAACATTGTTATTGGTCTCATTGCTTTGGAATTTTCATAATTGGTATAAACAAATGTAATGAAAATATCAGCAGTATATGCACTAACAATATTTTCAGAGAGTAAAGAAATGAAGAAATTCTCTTCTTCTGAGGACAAAGGATGAAACATTCTGTCTACCTCCTGAAGAAGAGGTTATTGATTTAGTGTGCAGAAAGAAACATATATTATTCACACATAGTTGATTAAGGTATTTATTTTACTCAACTATGCATATTTGTTTAAAGGAAGGGGGAAGGGAAATAAAATAAATTTCTGTTCATTTAAAAATTCCAAAGAAAGTCAACTTACAACTTGATCTTCTATGATTTTGATGCAAAGAAGGAAAAAAAGTGAAAACTATATTGGAAAATATGATTACAAATCAAAATTTAAAATAGACCAAAAGCTTATAGCTTACTTGAATGTGATGCAGATCATCAATACTTTCCTCAAGAGAAGAGCTCTTGAAGACATTAAATATATTGAACTGAATAACAAAATAAAAAATAAAGTTGGCTATCTCTTAACACATGAAAAAAATGACAGATTGCATACATCACAGTTATTTCTCTGTGTGCAGTCAGAGATCATTAACACATCCAAATCGATGTTAGGAACAGCTTTGTGGCACAGTGAATATAACATTGGCCCTAGAGTCTGAAGGACCTGAGTTCAAATCCAGCCTCAGCTACTTGACACCATCTATGTGACCCTGAACAACTTACTTAACCCTGATTGCTTCAAAAAAATGTCAAAGATAAATAGAAGCCATTTTCTTTGCCCCTTAACTATACCCAGAATCCTCTTCTAAAGAGTTCCAAACAGATGAAAGAATGAGTCCAATTCCTTAATAACTCTAGCATGAATAAAAATACAAATACTAATACATAAGCACTATCTTTTTTTAATCTTACTTTATTTGTTGTGATCACTCTTGTTGCCCATCTGACTGAACCATAATTTCCTTCAGAGGTTCTGCCTATAGGGTCATTCTCTTCTTCTGGGTTTTACCTTTCTTAACATATGCATTTCTTCATCATGTTCAGTATTACCTTACATTTATGTTATTTTCTATTTCAGTTCTTAGTTTCAGATATTGTGCTCTGATTAGTTCCTTCTAACTTTCTTGAATGGGTTAAGTAGGTCTTGTGTGGGTGTCTCTGCTCTGTAGTTTGTTGCTACTATAGGTACTATTATCAATTGATGAGATAGCTAGCATAAGAACTGACCTTCTGCCACAATTCCTGATTTGTGTCTCAGTCTTCTGGTAATCTACCATGGATTCTGACCTTACCCAGCCTCTCCCTTCTCCTTATATGATCCTCCAGTTGAGATTTCTATTGCTCTGATAAGCCCTTATAAGTTCTTCTGAAATGCTGGAGAGCATGTTAACCTTGGATATCCCCAACAATCCCTTTGCAGATAATTCCAAGGGGCTGAACTGACCCTGTTTTTTGTCTTGCCTCCTATTGCTCCAGGTACTCACAGTCAGGCCTGGTCTTTCTGGGAAGTGATTTGTGAGAAGTTCTATCCCCACTTCTTTTCATACAGGTAAGGACCTGGTTGCAGCTCATAATGATCTGCTTCCTGAAGATCATCTCCCACTCCACCTCCAGTTTCCTACTTTCCAGCCTATTGATCTGCTAGAGAAATGGATTCCTTTATATGACTTCTCCCCTCAGTTTTGTTGAATCCTTTATCTGAGTTCATTGCCATCCCTTCTTTGAACTCTCTTCCTATTTTCAATAGCTCCCACAGTTATTTCTGCTTGCTTTGAGTTCCAAGGTGAGATTTTCTACCTGCCTCCACCAGATTCTGATAACCTTTTTATACAGATCTACATAAAATAGAGAAACTTCTCTATTTCTTTTCTATTTTCTTTGTCAATGATCTTTCTGAAGGAAATAAAATCAGACCCGCATCCAGCATGGGGCAATGCTGGAACCTATAACCGTCTAATATAAGACACAGGACCAGACTACACCCAACTCAGTGCAGAATTATCTAAGAGTCCCTTCTATTGCAGGAGACAAAGTCAAACCTGTGCCCAGGTCCAACATGGGTTGAGTCAAGGGCTCTATACAAGGTAGAAGACAGCATAACATATGTCCAACATAAGATAATACAATACAAGAAAAGGCAAGACAATTCCTACAGGAGGTATTGACTATTCTTAGCCACAAAACTTAAGATCAAGCATAGATGACAACTTGAGGGAGTGTAAGAATGGAGTTTGACTTAAAACAAAAGCCCCCAATTCAAAAACAGAGGTTAGAGATGGAAATAAATAGAAAACAAAAAAAAATACTTTACCCTGAAAAAAGCACAAGAAATAAACCCAGAAGAAGAAAGTAACTCCACATTAAGTTAAAATACAACTTCAGAAAAAAATAACATCACTGTCATAAGAATTACAAGAATACCTGGAAAAAATGAAACGAGATCTAATGGAATATCTGGGGTGGGAGAATATGGTAAAAAAAATAGTATCTTAGAAAATATGGTACTAAACTTTTCTCAATAACTGAACTTAAGAACAAAATCAAAATGAGTCAAAGAGAAAACAAGTACTTCATGAAACAAGAAAAAAATAAAATTATATCAAACAATTAAATAAACAAGACAAAATACAAGCCAAAAATAACTGACTTGGAAATCAATTCAAAGAGGAATAATCTCATAAAAATCAGATTACCTGAAATTTATGATCCTGCCAAAAAAAACTTAGATACACTATTTCAAGAAATTATAAATCTAAATTTCATAGACCTCTGAAAACCAATTGACAAAGTGAAAACTGAAAGAATCTATCAGTAACCTTCTAAAAGAAATCCCAAAATGTAAATTCTCAAGAACATTGTAACCAGAGTCCAGAACTTCTGAGTCAAATAAAAAGTACTTCAAGTAGCCATAAAAAAATTTCTCAAATGCCAAGGAGTTACAATCAGAACCCCACAATGTTTAGCAGCTGTCACAACAAAAAAGAAAGAACATGGAATCTTTCAAAAGGTAAAACATAGGTACATCCAAGGATAAGTTATCAGGCAAAATTGAGTGCAATGCCACAGGGCAGAAAATTAATGAAAATTAATAAAACAAGCTAAGAATTCCTGATGAAAAGTCTATAGGCTTTTTTGGTTGAATTATAAATTCAGGAGATAAGAGAGACAGAGAGACAGAGACAAAGAGAGACAGAGAGACAGAGACAAAGAGAGAAAAAGAAGAGACAGAGAGACAGAGACAGTGACAGAGAGACAGACAATGACAGAGAGACAGAGACAGAGAAAGAGAGAGAGAAATGGAGCTATATATAAATTAATATAGTTAAAACAATATACTAAAAGAGAACTTATTTTTCTGAGCACAGCAGAAGTGACCATAGATTACCCATGCCTTGTTGTAGATAATCATGCATCAAAAGAGTTTTGACAGAGTACATGTATTAATACCCAGGTATAAAGAATAGAAAAGTGAATATAGTCCATAGGCATATCAAGTCTATTAGCCTCTAAAGTGGTATACATGTACCCCAGGGCATGAACAAGATGATATACTGAGGTATAGAAAGAAGCTACTAGAATTTTTATTCATATTTATCTTATCAAAAGAAAGAAAATTTAAATTTTACTAATATGTAATATACAGGTTAAAACTGTTATTCTCACTTTATTGGTATATCAGGTTGTTGTATGTCACATATCCTGAAAAGAGAAAGCTACACAATGTGGAATGGTTAACAGTAATACCTACATTTTTTTAATTTGCTTTAATATGAATAGCAATATATTAAATTTTTACTTGCCTGGTTATAGATTATATTATCTATTTTAATTAGACTAAACATTGTAAAATGTAAAAGAAGTCTTAAAAGATTATTGTAAAAACTCTCAAATTAAAGACAATACTAATAATGTCAGCACAAAGAAACAAAAGGAAAATGACAGAGAGGACACTTTTTCTACTTTTTGTGGTTCCTCATCAGTCAAATTATAAGAAAGAAGAACTCTTCTGAGCTGACAAAAAGTCTGCCAAAACATTTGGAAATAATCAAAATAATTTGAACTATGAGTTTCTGCCCACTATCTTTAAAGACGAATCTCTTCCTAAGTGTCAATTGTGCCTTCTTAAGTAATATAAAGCTATCATGATGAAGGAAACGCTTAAAAGCTAATCTTTTGTTGCCAAAAATAATGTATCTCCTATAAAAAGTCACATATCTTCACAACTAGAAAGGTTATCAATGGTATTTTCTAATCTATTTTAAAAATCTTTTAAAGGAAGAGTTTCAGAGAGATTTAAATCCAAATGTTAAAAAATATAAAAATGCAAAACATTCTAAATAGTGTGAAAGAAAAATCTATTGATATCAGAGAAAAAAATGGAAATTCATTAGCTGAGTTTTAAATCCCCACTCCCAAAAAATGCTATTTGTAAATAATAAATGAAGATCACTATTTTAGTGATATTATAATTACTGGCAGAACTAGAATTTGAGCCCAAGTCCTCTGACTGAGGCTGTTTCCATTACATCATGCTATTTTCTGCAAAGTGTATTTTACCTAAGGGTCTCAGTGAGTTGACTATCATCAGGTAATAGACTATAGTTTCCATTGCTAGCTATATTTGAGTAAATTAGTCTATAATTTTTTATTATTTGTTTTATCAGGGAAAAATACTCAGCCTACAATAGCCTATATTTATTCATTTATAAATTAAATACATGTACTACCATAGTAATGTGTAAAATACCTTATTAACCATATATAAGATAGCTATTTTAAAAGAATGAAATAAATATTAAACAATATTTTAAAATTTATTCTATTTATTGCTCTCAATAAAAATATCAGGATTATTTTTAGTGATTGAATATACTTCATTTTCATTTTCATTCAGTATGATTGAATATACTTCATTTTTTTTTAATCTTGGTTTTCTGATACAGAGTTTAAGGCATGATGATACAGAAATTTAAAGGACTCATTTTAAGTTAATTTTCTTTTGATAATTAGTTTCAATGAGTGTCATAGATGAAAATAGATATGCGTAGTAATATGCATAGATTTTAATGGAAGATGTGTCTCAACTTCCAATATACACATGGGCAATCCCTTATTGAAAGAATACCTAAGAACCATACTTTGTTCAAATGTTCTTTTGCAATCAGTAAACTGTAAATACCTAGAGAAAAAAATCACTGATCTTTCTGAGGTCATTTTAAAATATTTGCTGAATTTCATATGGTAGATCTCAGTTTCTTTGTGTTCTTTCATGTTGCCTTCTTAACCAGAAATCATAAGTACTATCTTTTGACAAGGAATTTTTTGGAGAATAGGGAAGAGGTTATTAATATCAACATGATTTACTTCTTTATATGTTTAGCTTTCTCATTTCCAAACACTGTGCTATTTTTACATCCCCAATATAAATACTCAACTTACTCATAGTGAATATATGTTGGGTACAAGATTTTATTTTAAATTTTTTTATCAATATTCATTAATGAAATTGGTGTAGTGTTATCTTTCTCTACCTTTTTTTCCCTCTGGTTTGAGTATTAGAACCCAAACTGTCTTATAAAAATTGCCTATAAAAATGTCTTTTTTCTCAATCATTCAAAATAATTTTATAAGTATTATTTTCTCTTTGAAAATTTGATGTAATTTGTTGATAAATCCATCTGAATTTGGCTTTTTTCCTTTTGTAGCTCAAAATTTGTTCTAGATTGTGATGTTTAAGATCTCAATTTTTTTTATTTTGAATTTTCTTTTATTTTTCTAGGTGATCATCTATTTCCTTTAAGTTCCTACTTTGCTAATATATACTTCTATATAGTAGTTTCTAGTTATTCTTTTTATTTCCTCCCTGTAGTGGTTTCCTCTTTTTCTTTTTTATTTTAATAATTTGATTTGTTTTAATCAATTTGGTTATTGAATACTTTTCTTTAAAAAAAAAAGCCCTGAGCTTTACTTATCTTTATGTAGTGTTTTTGTTTTCAATGTCCAGATATTTTTAGATGAATGGTTTGCTAGAAACCCTCCCTCTTACTGTATTTCTGAAGTTAATCTTTTGAACTCAACTATCACACTTTATCTTTATCACTGTTAAATGCATTCTCACTATAGGAAACTATGAGAGGAAATTGCCACAGCTTTCTTTCATTAAGAGATTATCTCAGATTTTGTACTACAATGACTTGCCCTAGTAATGACACTAAGACATGTCTACTCTGACATCTAGATCAAATCACTAACAATCTGACACCGGTTTTGCTGGCTTGTAAAGGTTTATTTTCCTATATTCACAGAAGACAGATATCTTCTGGGGACAGGCTGGCCCCATCTGTGAAATTTCATTTCTTTCTCTTCTGCTTGTTCTTGCTATCTCCATTATTTAAACAACTTTCTTGCATTTGTCCTTCCAGGGTGGAAGTGGATTCTACTGACTTTCAGCAATTCTGTTGTTGTTTTTGTTGTTGTTTTGCTGCTGTGGCAACCACCTGTGATGTTTGTACTTCTGGGATAGGTGTGGCTTTCAGCACCTGTCAGCAATCTGTCACACATCTGCATGTCTGTTGAAGGGAAGAGTTTTACCCTTCAACCAAATCTCTATGATTTAGTCAGGAAATGGAACACCAGAGTATATCCATTGGACTAAAACTAGCATCATGATTCTGGGAGGTGGATGTGGTCAGACCTGGGGGTGTTATATAAATATAGTCTCAATTTCTATGAGAGTGCCTCATTACATCTGTGGAGATCTTTGTGGGGAATTCATGCCCATCTTCTGAAACATACAGTCCATACTCTGGGAATACTTAATCTGGGATTCATGAACTGCTTTGTTTGAAAAAAATATTTTGATAGCTGTATTTTGATATATTTGCTTATTTTTGTAATGATATATATTTTATTTTATACATTTAAAACCATTATTCTTAAAAGGGGATCAGAGGCTATGGGACAAAAAAAACATTAAGAATCTCTGGTTTAGAGAATCTCCTCTGATTTCTGTATGGTCTGATTGAGCCACATAAAGAAGAATGAAAGAAAAAAAAAGCACAAAGAGTAATTTGAAAGCTTTGCGCTTCTAGCACCTGGATATAAAAGCTAAATACTTAGTATCTCTGCCACAGCATTTTGTTACTTGATTATAAACTTCTACTATTCTTTAATTATTTTCTATTTCCCTTATAATACCAAATAGATTACAAACTTCTTGAGGGAAAGAGATTGTATCTTCTAAGTATACCATTCTGTAATCATGTACATATGTATACACACACACACACACACACACACACACACACACACACACACTGCTCCAAAAAAGGGAGATAGTGATTAGATTTGTCATTTCATTGGTGCAGGGAACTGTCAGTGAGAAACTTCCTATACTCATATAGGTAGGCATCTTCCCTGCAACTTCAAGTCTTAGAGAATTGTCTAGAGCTATGAGAGCTTACTTAAATGACTTTCTCAGGATCATACATTCACTACACCAGATTCTCTCCCTGTCTTTCTGTCTCTCTCTGTGTCTCTCTCTCTGTCTCTCTCTGTCTCCACCTCTGTGTGTGTCTCTCTGTCTCTTCTCTGTTTCTGTCTCTCTCCCTCTCCCTGTCTCCCTCTCTCCTTCTCTCTCTCCCTTTTTCTGACTTTGTCTCTGTCTCTGTCTATCTCTGTCTCCCTATCTCTCTCTCTGTGTCTCTGTCCCCCTGTCTGTCCATCTATTTTTGTCTGTCTGTCTGTCTCTTCTCTCTCCCCCCTTCTCTCTCTCTCTCTCTCTCTCTCTCTCTCTCTCTCTCTCTCTCTCTCTTTCTCTCTATCACTCTCTTTCTCTTTCTCGATTTCTCTCTCTCTTTCTCTCTCATTCTCTCTCCCCCCCCCTCTGGCTTTGTATCTGTCTCTGTCTGTCTCTATCTCTTATTTCTCTCTCCCTCTTTCCTGCCCTCCCTCTCTCTCTCT
>JAJPUD010003026.1:136441-171863 GCA_023553655.1 Myrmecobius fasciatus
TTCTGTATATATGAATACATATATCTATATGTGTGTGTTTCAGAGGATGTGACAGAGGGTATTATAAAGACATTGCACTAGGAGAAAAGGCCAAAAGAGAGTGGAAGCTTTGAGTAGGTTTTCAGGAGACTCACTGGAGACAAATGACCTGTTTTATGATTTTTCCTAAGGTTTGGTCCTAACTCTATTGCTTGGATAATGTTTTTCACCCTGTTCACTGAGTACCTGGTGATTTATGGATATTTCTAATGAGTGTCCTCTTGAGATATGATCAGAAGTGATGACACATTCATTGAATAAAAGAATTTGGCAGGGCTGCATAAGAGAGCTCTCGTATCCTGAGAATGAGTCGATGACCCACTTTTTCATCTGTTTAACAAATATTATTGAGTGCCTACTTTATAGGAGGTGCTATGGATAGTATAAGAATGAAATACAGTTTTTTCTCTTTAGAGACTTAATAGTATAAAGCAGCCTCTTGGCAGGGATATTATACAGTGACTTGGGATCATGGATTAGGAATTTCTGAATCCTACCCTTCATTTTACAGATGAGGACTGAGGTACAGAATACTTAAGTGGTTTGCCTAGGGTCACATAGCTGATAGGTGTTTATTGTTGCTTGTCCTTCCTTCTTGAACAGCACCATGACATCAGGGAGGAGCTGCCATGACATGATAGTGAATTGGATTTAAGTGAGGGAGGCTGTACAGTCACCTGCCTCACTTTCCCCTCCAGAGCCATCTGGGTCCAGTGGCCAGATATAGATCAAGACAACAAGAGACAGCTGCGGATGCAGTGGGGGACCTTATATCACACGCACACACACACACTTGTGATATATAAGGATATTTTATCTTTATGTGTATATTTTAGATATAGGTTGCATAAATGTGTATGTATTGTTCTGAGCCAAAATACAAACAATTGCTAATTTAATTCATTCTGAGCTAATCAAGGCCCAATCACCGTGTGGGACTTGGCTTGGAACTTATGCTGGTCAATCATTAAAGCCAGAGTGATTTGGGTTTAAGTGTTTAAAGCACTATTTGAACCTAGGTCTTCCTGACTCCAAGTTCAATGTCCTATCCACTATCTGTTCTGACTTGCAGGACATTAGAGGCCAGACAAAGTTTGATATGTCATAGTAAAATATAAGATAACTCCAAGTGAGTTTGATTATTGAAGATTGCTGGAAAGTGGGATCTTTCTGAAAGCTAGAAAATCCTAGAAATACATCCTGAAGAGGGGTCTGGTAAAGCAGAATACTTGAGTTAGGGCACCTCATAAGAAAGAGTTAAAACAAATTGTAGTCTGGGTCAAAAATATAATTTAGCTACATTGTGCAAAATATTTTACAAACTCTCACATTTTATTCCAGTGGACAAAAGGTAGAGATATGCACTAAACCTTGGATGTGTTCAGAACTATTGAAATGACTGGACCCTAAGAGTACCAACCATCATTCATAGTCACCTGGCAGGAGGTCCCCAGTGTAGCATTCCAAGAATCTGTCTGCAGATCTATGATGTTTAATATATTTTATCAATGACTTTGATAAAGCACAGTTAGCAAACTTGTTAAATTCCCAGATAGACAAAGTTCAAAGGTCTCGCTAACACTGATTAGAGCAATGGTGTCAAACTCAAATAGAAATGGAAATCACTAAACTAGGCATGAGGATCCTTGTGGATGCATATTGACTTAGAAATTCACATGTTAATATTATCTTTGTTTTATTTAATTTTTATCTATTTGGCTAAATATTTCTTAATTATATTTTAATCTAGTTCCAGCTACCCTAGGAAATGTTGTGTGTTGTGTGCAAATTCATGCTTGACACTTCTGGTAGAGTCAGAATCCAAAAAAGTTGGAACATAGTAAGTGCTTAATACAATGCATATTTCTTTCCAATCCTTTGCTGTTAGAACGTGAGAACATATTGTTGACACAATTCCTGGCACAATTTAAATGCTTCATAAAAATTTGTTGGCTGATTGATAAAATTTACAAGTGATAGTCTAGAAAGTATCTCTAACTATTTTTGTGTTATGGATCCCTTTAGCAATCTGATAAAACCCAGGGATGCTTCTCAAAATAATGTTTTTAAATGCATAAAATAAAATACATAAGATTACAAAGAAAAACAAATATATTGAAATAGTTATCATTTTTTTAAAAAATTCATTGATGTTGGATTAAGAATTTCTCATCTCAAAAAAAGCTTTTTTAGATCACAATATGTGATCAGCCAAAAGAAGTAAAATTAATAATTTAGTGACTTCGACTGAAAGTGAATGCAACAGTTCATATCTGTAGCACTCTCCCCATCTCGTTTCAAAAAAAAAAATAAGTGAAAATCTTTTTTTCTCTTTCCTAACCATTACCCCCAAGGAGAGAGAAGGGGAGAAAGAGTAGAGGAGAGGAGGGGAGAAAAAGCAAGGGAAAAGAAGACAAGGAAAGAACAAATGTCTTGTAACAAATATCTATAGTCTGCTTAACAAATTCCTTCAATGGTTGCATGCCAAATGAGAATTGTTGGAGGATTAAATGAAATAATGCATGTAAAGACTTTGCAAACCTTAAAGCACTTTGTAACTTTCACTTATCATTATTACTATCTGAAAGTGTAATTTTACTTCTATTTATTTTTTATTTCTAAGAAGAGTAAGTAGGTTTAGTTGTTTTTTTTTAAAAAAAAAGATTTAGACTTAATTTATTTTTTTTAATTCCCAACAGTCAGTTACCCAGGCCTAGAATGAACTGCCTGGAAAAGTGTTGTTTTTCATCCTTGCTTCTCAGAGAAGAGCAATGACATCATGGCATGATTGATATCTTGCCAATAAATTGGATTTAAGTGAGGCAGACTTGCACAAAGTCATCAACCTCATTCTCTTCTTCAGTCATCAAAATAGAGTAGAGAACAAAACTAAAAATGACTGGTGATGGCCTGGGAATGTGTGTGTGGTTGTTTTATAACTTCTACTAGGGGTCTTTAATCTAAGGCCACATGACTACTTGGACAAAATTTTGTAGAGGGGATGCCTGTTAAAGTGAGAATTGGACAGTATAATCTCCAAGATTCCTTGAAACTGCTATTCTAGTAGCTTGCTATCATCATTTGGAATACAATGTGCACTTAGATTCTACTCTGTTGTTCTGGTTTCTTAAAAAGTGATGCCAAAAAGATGCAAACTCTATTAAACTTGGTCTACCAAGGGAGGAAGCCTTCAAGAATGAACCCAATGACCAACTAACTGTACATTATCCATAAACCAGCCTACCTAAATTCACAGAGGTTTATCTGCCAAAGTTTGGCCACAAAGGAATAAAAAAAATTTCAGACATAACAATTCAAATTCACCATCTTCTAATGTATGGAAAGGTTAGGATTTTCATCAGTGGAACGAAAGTTCATACCAATGAAAAATTAAATTCTTGCATTATAAAGAGTAATCTATAATATTTTCTACATTCAGTAGTTTTTCAGCAAAACCTTTGCACTCCTACTTTTATTGATTTTATTTATTTTCTGGGGAAAACGAAACATATTACATTTTTCTTGAACACAACTGAGGACTTCAATGTTGAAATAAACAAGAATTTTTGCATTTTCAGTTTCTCCATTCTCCATTTTAATATTCACTCCACTAACCTATGAAAGATAATGGAGAATATTCTGGTTTTTTAAATTATAGCAATAGGAAAGAGGGAAAGGAAATAAGCATTTATGTAATACTTGCTGTATGCCAGCCACTAAACTAAGTACTTTTACAAATATCCTCACAGCAATGGTAGAAAGTAAATTCTATTATGGCCCCTACTTTATAGTTGAAGCAAGTGAGGAGAAAAGAAGGTAAGTTACATATTCAGTTTATATAGTTAATAAGTGCTGAGCAGACTAAGTTCCAGGTCTTCTAATTCCAAGCCCAGTATTCTATTCACTGTGACATCATTGTGCTACTTTTTTTAATAATAGCATTTTATTTTCAAAACATATGCATGGATAATTTTCAACATTCACCTTTGCAAAACCTTATGTTCCAAACTTTACTCCTTCCCTTCCCTCACCCCCTCCCCTAGACCAATATATGTTAAACATGTACAATTCTTCTATACATATTTCCACAAATATCATGCTGCATAAGAAAAATCAGATCAAAAAGGAAAAAATGAGAAAGAAAACAAAATGCAAGCAGATTACAAAAATGAAAATACTATGTTGTGATCCATACTTAGTCCCCACAATTCTCTCTCTGGGTGCAGATGGCTCTCTGCATCACAGGACCATTGGAACTGTCCTGAATCACCTCACTGTTGAAAAGAGCCATGTCCATCAGAATTGATCATCATACAATCTAATTTTTTGTGTACACTATGTACAATAATCTCCTGGTTCTACTCACTTCACTTAGCATCAGTTCACATGAATCTCTCCAAGCCATTCTGAAATCATCCTGCTATTGTTTCTTATAGAACAATAATATTCCATATCATTCATATACCGTAACTTATTCAGCCATTCTCCAACTGATGGACATCCACTTAGTTTCTAGTTCCCTGCAACTACAAAAAGGGCTGCCCCAAACATTTTTGTACATGTGAGTCCTTTTCCCTTTTTATGTTCTCTTTGGGATGCAGGCCCAGAAGAGACATTGCTGGATCAAAGGATATACACAATTGATAGCCCTTTGGGCAAAGTTTTTCATTGCTCTCCAGAATGGTTGGATCAGTTCACAACTCTACTAGCAATGTATTAGTGTCCCAGTTTTCCCACATCCCCTCCAACATTTATTATTATCTTTTCCTGTCATCTTAGTCAATCTAAGAGATATGTAGTGGTACTTCAGAGTTGTCTTAATTTGCATTTCTCTGATCAATAGTGATTTAGAACATTTTTTCATATGACTAGAAATGGTTTTAATTTCTTCATCTGAAAATCGTTCATATCCTTTGATCATTGATCAGTTGAAGAATAGTTTGTATTCTTATAAATTTGAGTCAGTTTTTTTTAGAATTTTTTAGAAATGAGGCTTTTATCAGAACCCGTAGATTTTCTGCTTTTTTTTGCTTCCTTTCTAATCTTGTCTGCATCAGGTTTGTTTGGATAAACCCTTTTTAATTTAATATAATGAAAATTATCCATTTTGCATTTCATAGTGTACTCTAGTTCTTCTTTGGCCATAAATTCCTTTCTTCTAGATCTGAGAACTAGACTATCCTTTGTTCTTCTAATTTGCTTATAATATCGCCTTTTATGTCTATATGGGGGAAGAGAGGGAAGGAAAGAAAAGCATTATGGAAAATGACTAGTTGCTTTCTACCCAAAGCTTTGTTTCTACTTATTTGATTCTTTGATAAGATAAATTGGAGATGAAGAACAGCTGCCTAAAGTAGATGAGAAATGTCATTGGGTACCCTCTTCAAAACTATTATTGTCTGCTTGAAATTCCTCTTAATGAGTATGACTACCCCCTATTTTGTTAGCCCCCAAAATTGTTACTAGAAATTTTTGTGCCCAAAGCAAGTAGAGAAAAATCAAAATGCAACTGGAGCAAACATCATGAAATATGATTGAATGTCATGGGTTGATATTGGGGGGAAGAGGTGGACTAGAGAGGAACTTTCTTGGATTATAAGCCAGAGGTGGAGAAGAAGCATCTATCATCTGATAAATTCCTATTTTAGCTAATCATACTTGCTAACTAGGCACTAAAGTCTGTTGTTTCTAAGGCACTAGAAGACTGCTAGTATTGTAAGCACTTTAAAATCTAACATCTGAAGACAAAGTCCCTGTTGTCTCACCTTAGTTAAAACTTTGTGCCATTCATATTAATGGCTTTTCAGTGCCATTCACATTAGATAGACCAATATCTAGCTGAGGCTAGTGAAAAGGAGTTTTGATTAAAGATAAGCTCTTTAATAGGAAACAGGAAAGAGGAAAAAAAATCTCCCATGTGAAAAATTCTCTCTCTACCTTTTCATTCTTTATCTTCATTATGTATACTAACAAATGGATCTGAACCCTCATGTTGGTGAATTCAAAGACTTTATACATACAAAGAGGAAAAATACTGAGTTATCATTATATTAATCTATTTTTTTAAATAATACAATCAGGGTTCAGTGACTTGCCCAGGGTCACACAGCTAGAAATCAATTATTTTATTAGAAACCACAACTTTGGGAATTGCTAACTACCTCACAAGTGTCCACCAACTCATACTAATTAAGCTTTTTATTTTCCAAAAAAAGAATATGACTTCCTTGACAGCATAAATAAACTGGGATCTTGAAGTTGTCTTAGGTTAATAATGCATTCTATAAGGAGGAAATAGACACAAAGCTTAATTCCTTACCCTCAATGTTTAGTTATCCATTATTGCTCACTTTAATTTAAATTAACACAGTATCTAGATATATAGTAAGTGTTCAATACATATAGCTTGAGTTGATTTTACTTGACCAATAAAGATTAATTTTCTCACTCCAAACTCTCTAGACCATTTGTGAGGAGTCACAATGGAAAGGATACTAGATTTAACACCAGAAAAAAAAAATGAAACTTATCTGTACTGCTACCTATCTGCATTAAACTTAGTAAAATGATTTAATTCACCTGGACCTCAGTATCTTTATCTGTAAAATGTGGGAAGAGGAGCCTAGTTAATTGTTAAGGTTCATTCCAGATGTATATGCTATGATGATAAATGTTATTTTTTTTTGCAGATTCCAAGAGTAAAATGAATCTTCTCACTAGAATTAAATCCTATTACTGACCAGTCCAGTAATACGAGACTGCCAATGCAATCAGAGCCAACAAGTATATTCATCATTTGCATTTCCTAATCCTAAACTAAATATGTAAATTTATAATAATGGAAATTTATGGTTTTAAGGTATCATTTAAATGGATAGTTGTTCATGACGTAACCACAATAGATGATTTTTGCAAAATTATATCATTTTTTTCAATATGTCAATCCCAATCCATTTTACAATCTGTTTCAGTATAGTTTGGTGGTCAGTTGTTTAAACTGTAATGGCATAATGTCTTGCACATTGTCCTCTGACTTACAGAAAAGCCATCAATTAAAGAAAAATAGTCTGTGAGAATCCCGCAATGTTTCCAGAAATTGTGGAATGGCTTGTATCATTAAGTGGCATATTTTGTAGAGAAATAGAAAATATAAGGAAAATCCCTTCTGGTAAACAATAGCACCCAATATATCTGTCTATTAAGATTTTTTTGTTTTTTAGGTTTCTTGTTTGTTTTCTGAATTTGTTTTTTTCAATAACCAATCTATAACCCTTACTTATGTTAGCCACTTGTATTGTTTTCTCTGATCTTCCTCTAGGGTTAATCTAAAGGGATAAAGTGGAGAGGGGAGCAAAGTTGTTTTCCTTGGTGAACTGTGATAAGATTTATTGATTCTTTATTAAGTCATTCCTAATAATGATCTTAGATATCCTCCACCCCAATAAATGAACAAGTGTACCCTATATTTACTTTCATATTTGATTCTGAGCAAATGCTTTGGAAGATTATGTTTACACAGAGAAATGTATACACCTAACCAATATGAACACAGGACTTAGATCTTTCCACTTTCAACAGAACAGTTCAGTCCTTTGAGGTACAAGGAGAGCTCATTTTCCATTTTCACCTGGAGCTCTTGCTAACATTGTTAAAGAGCCAGACACTACATGACTATATTCCTCATTCATTCATATTAATTAAAACCCTTTTTTATACATAAGTTCTAACTTCAAGTTCTTTACACTTGCTTTTGGCAGCCTGTTTCTTGATCTAATGCTAGAAGTAACCAATTTAAGTGATAAAAGATTTGCATATAGCCTTTTCTATGTAATTTGACTTGTATTCAGTTAAAATGACATATTTATCCTTAGGCTTGAATATCACTTATATAATAAAACAAAAAATGTGAATAGAAAAATAATTAACTTGCTTTTTCCAGAGCATAAGCAGTACTTTGTGGTGATGAGGTGAGGGAGAATTATATTATAAGAAAATCTGAGCCTCCTGTCCTTGAAATTAATACTAGAAAACAAGGGTATTCTTCAAGTTAACACAAGAACAGTCATGAGCAAAATGATGTCTACAACTAAATTGTTGAGCTTGAGAATCTCTCTGCAGTGGAAGAGCACATATTTTTAGACTTTAAGCAGAAACACTGATTGAAGTCCATTTTATGGGGGTATCTTTTGGTTCCTGGCTTTGGTTAGGGAGAAGCAGCACAGTCTAGTGTGTTGCTCCACAATGAGTTAATATATTGGTATGATAAGAGATCCTTGCTATAGTAATGTAATAGGTTCTTAGAGAACTGGTGGGCACTTTTTTGTGACTCCTTGGAACTCAATTTGAGTGCCAGAATCAAAGAATTCCACAATGGCTGATTGTTATAAATAATGAATTTCATAAAGTGGTTTAATGAGATTCATAATATTTGACATAATGATTATGTAAAATATAGACATTGGTTCAAATCAAATGTAAATTTGTGGTGTGAATTCAAATAATGAGATTACTTCAAGGTATTTTTTATTCTCATTGATGAGTACGTAGTGGTGCTATACATACTAGCAAATCCCATTACAAAAAAGGAGGAGGCAGAGAAGGAGGAGAAAGAGCAGAAGAAAAAGAAGGAACAGAAGGAGGAAAATGAAGAGAAGGAGAAGAAAGAAGGAGGAGGAGGAAAAGAAAAAAGAAGGAGGAGGAGGAGAAAGAAGAAGGAGGAGGAGGAGGAGGAAGAGGAGGAGAAAGGAAGGAGGAGAAGAAAGAAGAAGGAGGAGGAGAAAAAAGAAGAAGGAAGAGGAGAAGAAAGAAGAAGGAGAAGGAGAGAAGAGAGAACAAGGAGGAGGAGAAAGAAGAATAAAGAAGAAGGAGGAGGAGGAGAAAGAAGGAGGAAGAAGAAGAAGAAGAAGAAGAAGAAGAAGAAGAAAGAGGAGGAGGAGTAAGGAGAAGAATAACAAGAATAACAACAACAAAAAGAAGGAGGAAGGGGGAAGAAGAGGAGAAAGAGGAGGAGGAGAAGGAAGAGAAGGAGGAGGGAGAAGAGGAGAGGTAGGAAAAGAAGGAGGAGGAGGAGAAGGAAAAGGAGGGAGAGGAAGAGGACGAGGAGAAAAAGGAGAAGAATGAGGAAGAGAAGAGGAAAAAAGAGGAGAACGAGGAGGAGGAGGAGAAAGGGGGATGAAGAGAAAAAGGAGAAGGAAGAGGAGGAAAATAAAGAGGAAGAGGAATGGGAGGAAGGGAAGAAGGAGGAGGAGGAGAATAAAGAGGAAGAGGAATGAGAGGAGGGGAAGGAAGAGGAGGAAGAGAAGAAGGGGAGAGGAAGAATAGAAAGAGGGGGAGGAAGAGGAAGAAGAGGAAGAGGAGAAAGAAGAGAAGATTTTATATAATTTTATATAGTAATCTACATATGTTATCTCATTTGATATTAAATCTAGTTGTATTTAACAAATCTCTTACACTTCTCATTAGAGTAAAGCAAAACATGTCAATTGGGGAAAGTATCAGGCCACAAACAAACACAGATAACATGAACTGCAGTAAACATAATCTCCATTCAATCTGCCCTATGGTATCCCTCTCCACTCTCTTCCTTCTCCCTCACATTGAAATCAAACATTTCCCCATCCCCCAAGATGCTTTCATGCTATGCATGGAATTATTTGGGCAGCCAACAGCAGTTCTGGGGATATGGTGATCACTCTGCATGCCTCAAATGATTATGGGATCCTTAGCTGCCCTGCCCATTAGCTCCTTGTCCTGCACTGATTGCTCTTGCTCATCAGGTTGGGAACAAAGCTCTTGGCAGCTCTGGCTATTTAAGTACCTCACTAGTATCAGAAAGAATACTAATCTACCACTCTCTTTAGCTCCAAAAATGAGAATACTGCTTGAATACCCATGCTCCCAGCCAGTCCAGTCCCTGCATCTCACTTTTTCTTCTTCCCAGTGATCTTAAAAAAAATTCTGTTGCTATATGCTTATCCTTTCAGGGTCCTCATCCCCTGGGCAGTATCATGCCAGGAAGGGAAGACAAATTAAGTTATATTTGAGCATTGAAGTACTGTCAAGGTACAAGGATGCCTCGTTTAACCTGAAAACAATATCTGGATTTTTTCTTTCTCCTTAATAGATTTTGCCTAGAGAGAAGAGATAACAGTAACCATGATAGAGAAGGAAAGAAAGATGATTACTACACATGTTCATTAATACATCACATATGTGTATGTATATACATATATGCATCATACATAATATACCATATGTGTGTGTTGTATAGTAAAAAAAAAATTCCCAGATTAGGTCTTGTTAGAAATGTACCATAATCTTGTCTGCCACTAAAATTCCTTGGGGAAACTTTTTCTTCATCCAATAACATTTTATTAAGTTTTTTTTTTTTTAAGTTCAAAAACTACAAGGCATAACAGATAGATTTTTTAGAATTAGGAAGACTTGGGTTGAAGTTCTGACTTTGAAATTCTTGTTGTATGATCAAGGTTAAATAATTTAATCTTTTAGCTTTCCATCACCCACTATGTTATAGATGAGTTGCTGATACTTTCCAATCAAAAGAATTCCATAGCAAGAGTGACTTATATTGCTGAAATCACAAGTGCAGACCAACCGTCCTCCTTCCACTCCTGTCACCCATTGTATAAACTACTGTATAGGATTGTGAGAAAGTTTCAAAGATAATTCTAATATTGTCCCTGTCTCCACCTGGTTTACTATCTAGGAATATGTAAAGCATGGGTAAAGACACTGACTTTACTTCAAAAGATCTTTGTATTAAAATTAAGTTAAGAAAGGCCCCACATGTGCAAGAATGTTTGTGGCAGCCCTTTTTGTAGTGGCTAGAAACTGGAAATTGAATAGATGCCCTTCAATTGGAGAATGGCTGAATAAATTATGGTATATGAATATTATGGAATATTATTATTCTGTAAGAAATGACCATCAAGATGATTTCAGAGAGGCCTGGAAAGACTTACATGAACTGATGCTGAGTGAAATGAGCAGAACCAGGAGATCATTATACACGGCAACAACAGTACTATATGACGATTAATTCTGATGGACATGGCTCTCTTCAACAATATGTTTCAAACCACCTCCAATTGTTCACTGAAGAAAGCCATATACACCCAGAGAGAGGGATGCGAAATGTGGACCACAACATAACATTCTCATACTCCTTGATTGATGTTTGCTTACATTGTGTTTCCTTTATCTGATATATCGTTTGTGTAGATAAGATTTTTCTTGCACAACAATGATAAGTTTGGAAATATGTATACATATATTCGATTTGCCAATATTTTAACATAATTAACATGTAGTGGATATCCTACCATCTAAGGGAGGGGTGGGGAAGTTGGGGGGAAAAATTTGTAACGGAAAGCTATGTAATGGTTATTGTTGAAGAATTACCCACACATATGTTATGCAAATAAAATAAAATTTAAAAAAAAATAAAATAAAAAATAAAAAATAATAAAATAATAAAAAAAAATTAAGTTAAGATTGTGGAAATGAAGACATCCTGTATTTTGTGATTGAAACTATAAGGTGGTAGCAATGGATGGATATGCCCAATCCAGCATTAGGATGGAAGAAGCATTTTTCCTCTTCATTCCTATGCAGTGTGCCAAAAAGGTCACAAGCATATTATGAATGGGAGAATAATTAATGGCCAAAGAACTGAAACAAATAAGATTTTCTTCTCTGCCTACTGATTTAATTCATCTAGACTTCTCTGTAATAAAATCTGTTCCTTCATGTGAACTTCTTCACCACCATAAGGAGATAAAGAGGAAGCCAGATGCCAGAAACATGACAATGCATTCACTTAGGCAGAAATGTGTAGAAAGTTTGTACTTCTCAGAACACCTTTTATAGAGCCAAGAGTGACTGGATATTGAGATCTGGATTCAGCCTTGAGCAATGTTTGCCATGGAGGGGGATAGATCTTGCTTCTTTGGACAAATGCAAGACTACAATTTTTTCAGAAATATAAAATACAGTTTTAGTTTTTCTCTTGACTACCCTCAGCTCTCACTTTTCCACTTCATGTCTTCCCTAAGAGAAGAAGAAATTTATTTTATATAAAGTCACATGTGCTCTTTGCCCTGCAGCAGCTGGAATAGCAACTCCAAGGAAATATACAACCCAAGATCCATAGATGAGATAGTAATGATAAATAAATAATAATGCTAGCATTTATGTAATGCTATATAATTTGCAAATCATTTTACAAATTTCTCATTCCAACCTTACAACAATCCTGTGAGGTAGATGTTATTATTATCTTCATTTTATAGATGAGGGAATTAAGGCAGATAGAGCTTAAATGCCTTGCCCAGGGTTATACAACTAGTAGGTGTCTGAACTCAAAGTTGAGCTCAGGTCTTCCTAACACCAGGTCCAGCATTATGTACTGTACCATCTAGCTGCCTTGAATCATGTCAATAGAAGTGCAGAGAGGTAGGGGAAGGAGAATGCTAAGGGACTAATTTTTGCTTGTTTTTTCTGCCATATCCATTGCCTTCTGGGACAAAAAGGACACCTTGACTCACATGTTTCATTCCTCCTTCCCTATTATTCCACCCTTCCATCCAGTGAGAGTTATATATCAAAAGACTTAGTCTGAATGCTTGTCTTTACCCCAGATTCCCTGTGTGGCCATGAGTAAGTTATTTAACTTCTCAATACCTGTGCTCTTGTCTTTAAAATGGGAATGATATTACCTGGTTATTCCCTACCTCAGAATGATAAATGTGATTAATAAGGTAGAGAGGGGTGAAAAACACCCATTCAGAGTTCTGAGCTCCCCAGAGATAGAACTAAATAAAAATTAGGTGATACATATTAGTGTTCATCATAGACATGCTTAATGAAAAGAGAGCTAAATGAGAAAAGATAGTGTTGTGGACATTAGGGAGAGTTATTACAAATTTCAAAAATCCCTTTTAAGACTTGGAGCAAGGCTGTGTCTCATTAGTGAGAGTGCCTGTTCCACTCCATCATATAACCTCTGGGAGATCCTAATGAGAGCTGTACCTTTTCTCTTCCCAGCCCCCACAAAAGATCACTTCAACCTTCACTTAGCCATTTCACAGAAATAACCAAAAAAGCAGTTAAAAGCATGTATTCTCTCACATAGTCTGTGTGTATGTTTGTGTGTGTGTATGTGTGTGTAAGTGAACATGTGTGGATTGTGTCTTAGTTTAAACTATCTTGTCTCTAATGTTGAACTCCCTGGGATTTCTCAGAGATTTCCTTTCCAAGAGGTGTGCTGTGTATAACTAAACACACTCTGACATTGTTTTTCTGAGCTTCTCACAAAGAGAAGAGGTGTCTCCTTTCAGACTAGCCTCGGGAGTTAGGCTTTTAAATAGATCACAAAATAAAATGCTCAGTATTTCTAACTCCCCATGTACCAGGGAAGGGGTGAGAGAGGGAAGCAGGGCTAGAGAATGAACTTCAGGGAAGCCTCTACCAGCAGCCCATCTTTGAAATCTTTTGTATTTGCTTATGTCTTTTGAGTTCTGGCTGCTTTTTATCTGTATTCCTTACAGATAATGAAAGAGATACACAAAACATTCTGTATATTAATGCCTTAAATGGCTGCCTTTGGCAAAGCCTTAATAGACCGACAGAGCAGAGATGAGTTCACATAGCAAAGTATACAATGAGAAATGAATTATCAACCAGCAGAACCCCTTGTGTCAGAGGGATTTCAGATCATTTGAATGTTTACATATACAACTCAGGCATATTGACAGAACACTGCAAATAGAAGTACACTTGGAGAAGGGGAAGAATTATTTGTCCAGGTACTGCAGAGATTTTTCTAGCTATGTATGAGATGAGACTGCATTCTTGCCATATTTGGTAAACTGAATATTATTAGGAGGACAGACCTCATGTAGAAGAGAGATAAGCAGAAATTGATTTGAATATTATTCCAGGGCAAAGTGAGCAGCCATGATGCATTCAACCTTTTTTAAATGTGCAAGAACAGATTAATTTTTACCAATTAAACACCTCACCAATGTTAAATGTCTTTTAAAGGATAGGGTGGTATAAGAAAGTAATTGCAAGAATTGAACTGTGACACTGCTCCTCTTTGCTTCTACAGATGGGGACAGGACAAGTTCAAAAGGAGTTCACTTCTTAACTCTGAATCAATCAAATAATATATTGTATCAATACAATACTGTGTTTGCAGAGGCCTTCCCATTAAGCCACCATGTAGAATGACATGATCAGATGGACTGAAAGTCACTGGAAGAATTTTTGGAAGTGGTCCTCCATTGTTAAAAACATGTTTCCGGATTTAAACATACCTCAACTGCTTATAGCAAAGATTAAGATACAGATTTGTCAAGCAAAGGGCTAGCCTTGAAGGCAGGACAACCTGGGTTAAAGTTCCTTCTGACATGTACTAGCTAGAACTTCAAATGCTTCTAACATATTTTATGATAATATATAGATGAGGTACCAATATGAACTGGTGTAAAGAATTATCACACTGGAAGTTTCCTACACTAATTATAGATCCACCATTACTATCCCCCTCACACCCATTCCCCAAACTGTCTGGACTTGGGTATTAATATAGAATGCAGCTCTTCTTTTGTGTGGTTGCATGGTAACTGAGGCTTCAGCAGCACATGATGCTATAGGCTACTCTGCAGTTCTTTGGCAGTTTTCTCTTTTGCATTACATGAGCAATTGAGATCCATCTGTCTCTTGATTCAGACATATATGTTGCTGAAAGTGGCCCTAAGGATAACCAAATGTGGGGGGGGGAGGAATCAAACAAGTTATTTACTAGCACTGTTGGTGATGTGGCAACACAACATATTCTGTTCTCAAAATTCTGTGCCATCCAAGCAAGGATAAGTTCACATAGCCAAGTATAAAATCGGAAATCAAGTCTCCACTGGCAGAATCATCTGAAACCAGCCTTTTTCTTTTCCTTTCCCTTTCTCATATTTTGTATTAAATGTTCCTTTAAAGTTCTTATAATTCCTTTACAAATGGATTGCATATATTTCAATAGACTACATCTAACCTCTAATTATTGAGAAATATTAAGGATGTTTGTAAAAATTTTGTCAGCTGAATAAGCAATAGTAGTATGGGTTAGATGAGAAGAGCAATAAATTCAGGAGATTAAGAGGCCTAATTCAGCCATTAAGTTACTATGTGAACCTTGCCCAACTCTCTGGACCTCACCTTCCTTATTTGTAAAATAAAGAGATTGGTCCAGATATTCTTTTAGAACCTTTCCACTTCTGAAACTATGATCTAAAATTCTTTTTTTTCCATTTCCTTTTTTCTTCATAAAAAAATTAACATTTTTTGTTGGTACATTAAATTTATTTACAGATAAGTCCCTTCCCCCTAACCAGCATGTCATCCTTTACACACATTATTTTTTTTATTTTATTTTTTTATTAAAGCTTTTTATTTGTATAACATATGTATGGGTAGTTCCCCAGCATTGATCTTTACAAAGCTTTGCATTACAACTTTTACCCCCAGTCCCCTCCCCTCCCCTAGATGGCAGGAAGTCCACTACATGTTAATAATGTTGAAATACTTGACAAGTTGTGCAAGAAAAATCCTATCTACAAGAAAAAAAAGAAAATCAGAGAAAGGCAACACAATGCAAGCAAACATCAATAGAGATCATGAAAATGTTACATTGTGGTCCACATTTCACATCCCTCTCTCTGGGTGTATATGGTTTTCTTCAGTGAACACCTGAAACTGATTTGAGACAATTCTTTGTTGCAGAGAGCCATGTCCATCAGAATTGATCATCATGTAATACTGTTGTTGCTGACACACATTATTTTTTAAAGAGAGTTACTTCACCATGACCATATAAAATATCAGTAGGGCCTGATAGTATATGCACCTTTCAATATCTTCTATTCCCCTCCTCAGTGTTATGATTCTAAATATCCATCTAAACATGCCAAGTTATTGACAAAATTCTATGAAAACAATTTATCTCTAGAAGAAGGATTCTTAAGTTTTTTTATGCATCAAGGACTCCTTCAGCAGTTCACTCAAAGTTATGGACTCTTAGTATAATGTTTGTCAATGTATATGATTATAAAGGAAATAAAATATATTGAAATAAATACCTTTTTCCCATTCAAGTTTACAGATGCCCCCCATGGGCCCAAGATTAAGAATCCCTGTTCTAGAATATGCAAAATTTGTAATTTTTTAGGTAACTTATTTTTTAAAAATTCTTATTTCAGTATAAAGTAATATAAGATAACAGATTTTCATTTTATTCTTCCATTATCCAATCTCCTCAACTGATCAGACAGGTTGTTATTTTGTTATTGTTTCCAAAAAGCTATGTCTTTGAAGGATGTTGCCAGAAGACATTCCCTCTCCATTGATGCAAAACATAAGAGAAAGAAAAATACTTGAAGCCTTGTAGTTGCTGCTTGACTATTGAGGATAAGTAAGTTTTGGCTCTCCCTGGGTGCTAGTGTAGAACAGGTTGGATTAATTTCCATTAAAAAAGAGCTATAAAAGAGGGGGAAATTATTAGAATTATTAAAAGGCCCATGAAACTTTTGAACATCAAATGGCTCAACCATGCAACACTGCATAGTTTTATGTAAATGAGTCAGAGACATACGGGTTTAATTTCCCCTAAAATACACTTTAATTTTTAAAATGAAAGAGAACTGTTTGGCAGAGTGCTTTCTATTTCTCTGACCTCAGCATATTTGAACAAAAAAAATTCAAGATGTTTAAGAAGCTGCAAACACAGCAGGAGGAGCACCATTCTCCCAGAATTCCCTCTTTGAAAGGTATTGTCACACATCTGAGGAGAGTAGAGTTTGTTTTATTTTGTGAGCTTCAATCTTTACCCAGAAAATGAAAGAAGAAAAAACCTTGAAGTTGATAATCTCTCATAGTTTCTGAATAAAATATATGAATCCAAGATAGTATTTCAGTGGACTAAGAAATAAGATTTCATTCTGATATGACAGCACAGTCACCAATAATAGCAAAGCAGGAAACTCCTGATTTCTGAGGACTAATTCTAACATGATCCAAAGAGAACAACCAACTACAAGGATGTTCTCCAGACATCTCCAGCATCATTCTTCCTTGTTTTAATCAAATTAACTCCAAAAAGCTTTGCACAAAACTCTTTTCATGGTGACTTTCTGGGTTCTAGTTCCTTCAAAATTATCAAAGTCTCTCTAATATGGACTTGTTCACAATTCTTTATTTCATCTCTAATATATCAAATGCCTAACTGTATTTATGAGACTCCTGGGTCAAAAAGCACCTAGTCTTTCTTTGGGAACAACTAACTCTGTCCTTCAGAATTCTCATACAAATAAGATTTATCAAGCTATTTCCAATGCACTCTTGGTTATCTACTGAGAATAGGAAACAGCTAGATGCATGGCAGATAGATTCCAAAAACATTTTAAATAATGAAAAATAATGACCATTCCAATTGACATCTCTTCATTTCATTTCACATAATCATGAGACTCCTATTCTCTTATGTCTATTCCCAAATGTTTAAGGATTTATGGAAACATTGCAAAGAATAACAACTGAACCAATTTTATTTGTCTGGGTTCCCATCAGTCCTAGATTAAATGATAGATGCCTTTTTCACAAAGTCATTTTTGCCTGCTTTTATCCACTTTGTTGGACCATTTCCTTCTCTTCCCTGCTTATTATAATCTTGTTAATATAATCTCATGTGACATTTTAATTTATGTCACTATGGTTTCAGAGCCCCCTTCATCCTACAGTGACTTGCACATAGTAGGTGGTCAATAAATATTTGTTGAATTGAATTTGTCAAATTGCAGTGACTTTAATACTTTGATATGATAGTGGAGGCAGCAACCTAAGATTCTGTAACCAAAAACTTATATCCAGCATCTCACTTGTCATAGACCAATAATTTCAAAGAAATGCTCAAGAAACCAGAAATACATGCCTGTATTGACAAAGCACATTTTACTTTTGGATCTCACAAATGATTTCTCTTGTGCTTCATGGAATATATCATTTGTACCCATAAACATGCTTCTATATCACTTTAAAAAAAGTACAGTAAGAGTAGGAGAACTCTAAATAAATGTTTCATCTGGAACCATATTTGATTACATCTTGATTTCATAAATGCAGTTTGCTTTTTAGACCTATGTCCAAAAAAGGGTTACTAGTTCACTTGTCATTGATTAAATTGGTTGGTCAATTCAGTAAAAAATGTAATGTTTCATTCCTACTAGATTTACGAGGTGTTTGACTGAATTGAGTAAATAGCAAATACTTCAGATTCTATAAAACAGAGCTGGTCATGTCTGTAATTCTCCACGTCTCTATATACATGATTTCCCTTCTCTTTGGTGGCTTCATGTTTCCCCATAAATACCCAATGTCTCTCAACATGCCTTCTCACCTGGACTTAATACCCTAAACACATTTGCCCCTCCCCTCTCTATCTTTGTATCAATATACCTATCCTCTCTCCATTATCTTTTACCAAGGAAGGGCTAGTCTGAGAAATTCATTTAACCTGAAGCACTAATGGCTAGTAACATCTTAATGTGTCATATTTTAACTCAAAGCTATCATTTAAGATACTACTGTAATTTCTTTCATTTAAAAATTAATTAGATGAATTTTTCCTACAATACACTTTTATTGTTAAAATGAAAGAGAACTGCTTGGAAGAATGAGCTTTATAAGTCTCTCATCACAGCCTATACCTATTCTGCCTGTCCCCACAGAGCAAAGCCTGTGGCTTTAGGTGAAAGAAGAAACACATGTAGGTTTCTTCTAAGAAAAACAACAACAACCAGCTTACAAATCATTGTAGGAGTCCTTGACTCCCAAGGTATATAAGTGGATAGATTTCAGAGTATCTGTGAACTTGAATGAGAGAGAACATAAGATCTTGATTTCAATATGATGCTTTCCTTTGCAATCTTATGCATTTTATGCATTTGGAAACCTTATTCTGAGAAGGGATGCATAGGCTTCCCAAGACTACCAAAGGGGAAGTCTATCTCACAAACACACACACACACACACACACACACACACACACACACACACACACAATCCCTATGTTAGAACTACCTAAAGGTAGAATGGGCCGCCTCAAGAAGTGATGGGTTTCCCATCATTAAGGAGCTTCAGGATAAGGCTAAATCTGCTCATTAAATCTATTGTAGAAGAGATTCTTATTTAAATATCTGTTGGACTAGATTTCCATTGAGATCTTCTCTAAATATGAAATTATGTAATTCTGAATGAGTTAATGTGGGAATTTCAAATATGGTAGCAAGCTCCACAACATAGAAATTATGGGGTAAAGAACTTTCCTAATACTATCAAATCATATCACACGTGATTTATGCAGTAGACAATCTTCATTTACAATCATAAAATCATAGATTTAGAGCTGGACTAGGTCTTAGGGACCCCTGAGTCCAAATCCTTCATTTAACATTTAAGGAAACTGAGAATAAAATGATTTATCCAAGGCCACATGAAGCAGAATCTCAACCTTCCTTTTGAGTCCAGATCTAGTGTTACTGCCAACGATGAAATGATCACCAATCAAGGGAGCAACCATCATCACATCACAAAGTGCTCCATCACAAAGTGCTTCATCACCAAGTTAGCTTGGCTGGGACTCTATGAAAAGAGAAAAAACATCCTCAAGGAATTCAGGAATTGAGGGCCCCTAATCCCGCACATTCTCTGTATGTGCACTCACTCACTTCCTTTGTACTCTATTGAGGAAAATGGACTCCACTTTCCCCAGAGACCTTGTCTGTATGGGAATGTGTTTGTAATTTGTGTGTATACTCTCAGTTTGGGGTATATACATTTTTCATAATATAGATTTTTGCCAAATCTTCCCAATAAGTATCCCCTTCATAAAGACTAATTGATATTGATTGGGTGATCAATATTGGGAAGCAAACTAGGTAGAAGGCTTCTGAGGGAACACACTAGAAATTGTGTCCCCTCAGGATTAACCCTGGAAACCTGGAAGAAGAGAAGTTATATTCTCCCCTAATGAAATCTCACCTTCTAAGTGCAATGTGAAATGCCCAAGGTGAGGTTTCACAAAGAATTATTAGAACAATTTTAGCATACTAGTCTATCAGAGCTACAAGGATCCTTAGAAAATCATCTTGTCTCATTTTCCCTGAAGTCAGGTCCTTAGACACTTATCCATTCTCTCCTGTGTTTGAGGAAGTTTACCTGTGTTTTCAAATCAAGAGGTAGATTACTGCTCCTGGAGGAGGTGTTGCTGTTCAGTGTTGGTTCTTTTATTCTTTTTGAACTCCTATTGCTGGTGTATACAGTGATTTTATCATAGAATGTGCATAAAGAAATTTCACAGTAATAAAGTTAAAAGCTTGCTCTTTCTTGATGCCCAATAGAAAAGACTCCCTGAATCTGAAACTAACTTCTTTTTTGCTTATAAATGTAGCATTCATACTGCATATGGCTCATCTCCAAATCTTCTGGCTTGCCCTCAGTACATGTGTTAATTGCATTTCTTAGATATACCATTTTCTCATGCTTGGCCTTTGTGGTTTTATGCACATTTTTCTAGATGTTAGACTATCTTGTGTTTAAGTTTTATTTGCATGACACTAAAGTGTGAGTCAGTTGGCTCATTTCATTTTGTATACATTGTGCATAATGAATACTAAAGCAAAAACTATGGCTTCCAGTGCAGAACTGAAAATATGTATTTCTCTGACAGATATTCCTTGATTTAAAAAAAACAGAAAAAGATGTAAAATAGCTGTACATAAGGTAATCTTTCTCTAAACCATCCTCCTTACCTATAGGAAACCTGTTTATTTCCTTCATTTTATGATAACTTTTCCCTTATTATTTTTTAATTTATAGTAGCAAGATAAAAGAAAACCCTTTTTAAATTCCTGCAAGCACTTAGGAAAGTTGTTTTGTTTGTTTGTTTGTTTAAAAGACTAGGTGAGTCAAATGCAGGGAACTGCAATCTACTTTCTTAAATAGACAATAGTAATCGATGAGGATTCTCTCAGTGCCTTAGTTACTTCCTAGCTTCAAATTAGGCACCTCAGGAAATAATAATTGACTAAGTAAGATCTTGGTTGTCAGAAAGACTTTATCTAATGAATAGCAAGAGCCTGGATGAGAGAACTTTTCCAATTGGATATTTTTTTAAACTGAAACTGACCAGCTCTCAAAATGCACAGGAACACAATTAACAAATACTAGGAAGTATTCTGGTCTTGTCATACCACTGTGTACATGTATCACATTGTTCAGTCTGATCAAAAGTAAATGGTTGGAATTATTCTTGGCAACACTCTGCCATATATTTAGACAGAGGCTGAATGTTATTTTCATAAATAGCCAATTTACAACTGGGAAAAGTTAGGGGATTAACTATAAAATAAAATAGCCATTTCCCAAAATATCAATGAAAATTATGACTTCCATGTGTATTGAGTGTTCTGATAGAAAATACTAAGTTGAAAGAAAAAATTCATGTACACATATGTACATGAACATACACACACACAATTTCATGTAGAATATTTTTATTTTATACCATTTAACATTTCCAATGAAATGGCTTTATTATAGCCCTACTATAATTCTTCATAAGGTGAATTTGGATTCTAGTACCAGCCACTCTACCAGGTAGTTTTATATATCTGAAAAAGCTTTAGCAAACATCCCAGTGATAGCCTGTGGGTTTCAGGACTAGCCAAACTAGTGCTAGACAACCTATCATAAATACATTAGCTATTAGGAGACAGATAATTTGGCTATGGCTACTATTGAAAATAAGAAAAATTTAAAAGTCCCCTCAAGTTGGCACAGCCCCTTTAATTCTTCAGTGATCATGGCAGAAAGATGGAAAAGAGAAGAGAGGGTGGCAATAATCACATAGTTTTCATGTCACCCCAACATTAGTTAAACTTTTGATATTCTGCATGTGAAATATTTCTCCAATAACCAAGCAAAGTACTTGAGGGAATGAACCATATCTATTTTGACATTTTCACTAAAATATTAAACTAGAAGATATAAGGAAGTTGTGGCTAAATGGAAGTGTAATTCAAATGTTCTCCTGGAAGAATGAAATAAAAGAATTGGCTTAAATGTGTAATCAAACATGCATACTCAAAATTTTCATCATTGGTGAGATGATGGTAGAAAAACCACAACAGATTTCTTATACATTGGTCCTCTATTTGTCTTAATGATTCTTAACAAGAAGTTAATCTATTATAAGACATTCTAGGACTAGTTTGGCTATTCCTGGAACCCAAAGGCTATCAATAGGATCTTTCCTGATTATTGTTATATAATTTACTAAAAGAAGAGAAAAAAGAATTCTATTGTTTAACGTTCTTCTTGAACAATAAACTTTTCATTCATATCTTAAAGTTGCAAAAGATTCATTGATACATACAACTATGGAGATTATTTTGCCCAATGATCCTCCATACATATCAAGAGAGGCATAAAGTTGAAAGATATTGCTGAAAATAAACTCATCACTGTCATATAGAGTGTCACATAGTCCAAATGGAAGAGGGATTTTAGAAAAATGGTAGAGTCCTCCAGGTACTCTTTTTGGTAAATTAAAATGCTGTGATTGCATCAATCCCCAGAATAGTTTGCTTTCCCTATTATGTTGTCCTAATCAAACTGATCTCTCTAGTCCCCATAAAGGATCTCACAACTGCATGCTTTGTTCTAGCTATTCTTCATGAAGAAATGAACTGCCTCCTTCCCTCAGCCTTGTAGAGTTCGCACTCTCTAAGAGATGCACATCAAACTCCAGTTTCTGCACAGAGCCTTTCCTGGCTCCACCCTCTCCCCACCCCAACTATTAATGTTTTCATTCTTTAACTACCTTATACTTAGCAACTTTGTATTTATATACATTCAGTATATGTGTATTCTATGAATACTTATATGTGTAGGTGTCTGCTGTGAAAAATTATTATTTCCTCATATTTAATAACTAGATATTGTATCAGGACCAAGGTTTTTCTTTTTTTCTACTTCCTCATCCAGAAACCAATCAAAGTGAGAAATCTTTCTTAAAAATTTCCCAAGGCCAAAATCCAATCAGACAGTGAAAGAAATTTTAAGTTTAGGCTAACATGCCTTCTTGATCATTCTATTTGCTCAGACAGTCTGGGGAAGTATTGGTTCTTCCTTTTGTCCTGCGCAGGTGATATGGGAACTGATGTCTCTTTGACAGAGATGCAGGTGACCCAAGACCTTTATTGAAATACAATCCATCCTATCATTATAATAGTTATGTTCTCATTACTTGTTAACCAACCAGAGTTGAATGTCACCGCACAAGAACACCTACTCTTTGAAAGACATGTAAATCGTAAGCCGACCATCATAAGGAATCCTAGGTCTAAGAAATGACCACATGATCATCTTTTTATTGAAAATTCTGCAGTTATTTATATAAATGATTAAATTACCCAGAAACTATGTCTCTCAAACCCAACACTACACTGCCATGATAAAATATAAATTCTTTAAGAACAGAGGTTTTTTTTTTATTTTACATCTCTAGTATCTGGGACATAGAAGAGTCTTAAATATTTTTGGTTGATTAGTTGATTTATTTAATATTAAAAGGACCTCAATGAGATCTAAGAGCAGTCAAAAAATCATTTTAACAATGCAGCTAAAACAAATGGATGAAAATATCACTTGTCTAAATTATGACATGGATCTTGATGGTCAAACCATTCAAATGGTTTGTCAGAAAATATATGATGGACTCTATAGAAAGTAATCACTGTGCATGTGCAAGAAGACTTATAATCAGCTTAATTATTGATCACCTCTTGGGTTATAAAAAAGACATTGGGATATTCTTTTGATGCTCATCATTGGTGAAATAGCATGGATGAAGAGTTGAAGTTGTGGTTGGAGTGATGGACTTATTGTCAATAACAGTGATATGAGTAAGAAGGTGAGGGAAACTGTAGCATATTGTAAGTGGCACAGATCCAAGGCAAGTTTCTGCATTCCAGGGACAACCATTAGGGGATTATGTTGAGCCTTAGAGCAAATATGATAGTACTGTGCAAAAGCAAGCATTTCAAACTTGTATGTTCATTTAACAATGTTACACATGTCTTGAATCCTATTTTTGTCCTAACAAATTTATTCCATTTCTAAGGATGATTATGAAAGAATTCTAACAGACAGAATTATCCTAAGCCCCAATAGTTTCTGTGAGGAAAAAAGGGAATAAATAGCTACAGAGCAACAGAAAACAAATATGAGTGGACCATAATAATATATATGGGAAAGACATTACAATTGGACAATGAACTGCATTCAAAATTAAATAAGGAGAGAGTGATTGCATTGGGAAAATTGAATAATTTTCAGTGACCCCAATTTGCTTCCTAAGATAATCTTTTGTTATCCTAATGTTTCTTTCACTGTTATATAACTATAATCTTAGAACACCATAATTTCTCTAAAACTCCAAAACCCGCAGATGACCTTCAGAGCAATAGAAATATTGTAGAGGGCAGAAGTAGGCTGTACCATATTGCCAACAATGACTTATATGCAAGAAGTGATATGAGGCACATCATCTAAAAAATGTGTGGTCAGAAGAGGAGGCAGATCTGTAATGTAATAAGATTGACAGATAAAAATGGGTAGCCAGGATACTTTATTGGCATCCACCCAATGTTCAAAGTGAATGGGATAAATGGTTTATGAGGATTGATGAAATAAGGTAAGAACCATACAAACTCAAGTGCAAAGCAGTTAGGATTCAAACACAGGAGAGAACCTATCTCAACGATTTCATTAATCCATTAAAATAACAAAAGAAATATAAAAGAAATGATTGGAATTCAGTGAAATAGTTCTACAATTGTGCCATGCTCCAAAATCCCTATCATGGCCTAAAAGCACCCTTAAATACTTAAAAACTCTTCCTTTGGAGTGCAAGCTCTTTTCCAAACTACATAGGTTTTGAGCACAGGGACAGAGGTGGAATGTATGCCAGTTCTCCAAAAACCAACTAAACAAATCTAAAGAATCTATCACCATATTGACAACAGGGGAACTAATTATTTGGCCCAAATAACTCTCAAAAAAAAGGTTTTGATTTTCATAGGTAAGAGAAGTATAGCTAGTCCTCAAATTATCCAAGTAAGTAAAATGATTTATAATATTATGCAGATTTCTTTTTAACAGTATTCAGGGAAATTTACTTTTATTAAGACTTTAAGATATATTAGAGAAAGCCAGATAAATGATTTAAATATTGGTACAAAATCTAGTTCAATTCAAATTAAATGAGCATTTATTAACTGATGACTATCTGCCAGACAGTGGGCTAGGCACAGGGGATACAAAAATAAAAGTGTATCGGTCAATTAAGGATCTTGCATTCTTTGAAGTGTGGAGTGAGAATTATGGGAAATATGGAAAATGAAACATAAAATGTATATAAATTCCAAGATCAGTAGCAATTAGGGATGGAAGAAGGAGTACTAAGGATCAAACTAGTATGCTATGAAGTGGCCCTTGAGTTTTGTTCTGAAAAGAGCAAAGGATTCATTGAGGAAGATGTGAACAGGAAGTACATTCTAAATATGGAGCACAGCATAGCATAGCCTGGGCAAAGGCAAGCATATGGGAAGTGGAAGCTAGGTAAGAGAAGTGATAAACTGTCTAGTTCAGCTAAAATGTAAAATATAGGAGCCAAATGTGCAATAAGCCTAGAATATAGTCTGGGATTATATTACAAAAGATTTGAAAATTCAAACAAAGTTTAGATTGTATCCTAGAGACAAAAATGAGCCACCTGGGCTTCTTAAGGAGCATAGTAACAAAAACAAAACTGTGCTTTAGAAGTATAATTTTGGCCACTGTACAGATGATAAAATAGAGAAAGGAGTGACCCTGAGGCAGAGAAACCAATTAGGATGCTATTGCAATAGCTTGGGCAAGAAAAAGTAGAGCTGTTTGGATAGATTTCTTTTTTGTTGGAAAGTCTTAGAGAAACCAAATTTTAATCATCTAATATAGAAAACCTAAAATGCAGAATCTAGATTGGGAGAGAATACTAAAGAGATTGTTTCATATCCTATGCCACAAATAAAAATTGATATAACATTATTTCTCATCCACTTTTATTTCATAATTTGAATTTAAAGGTAATATTATAATTGTAAAATTGCTTGCAAAAGAGCTTTTTCTGTTAGGTAAATTCCTTTTGTTAGAAAGTTTTTTTTTATTATTATTTTCTCATTATTAAAATTTTAACATAATACATAAGTAGAGAATTTCACTGGGCAACTTAATTTCCCTTCAATGTGTGGACATTAGTTAAGACTCCAAATTTATGTGAAGTTAATACAAAGCAAATATTGCCATCTTTCTAATCATTTGAATTCCTTATTAATTAGACTTAAAGAAGAATTTTATTTAGGATAAATGAAAGACAACTTGGTATAATGTAAAGGGCTGGCCTTTTAGTTAAGAAGAGCTGCTTTAGACACATATTAGCTGTGTAGCCATGAACAAAGCATTTGACCTCTAAGAACACCAGAAAATGCTCTAAAACCAAAAGATACTACATTATAGATGAAATGAAATCACAAATACAGCTCCCTGGTAAACATAAAAAACAACAAAAGGCAGTCATACTTGCTGTTACATTTCCTTTACAACTAAAAGATATTGATATCTTAAATGTTACTTTACATGTATACAATATATCATACTATAATTAGCCATCTTTCAAATGTTTCTAGTAGTCCAAATAATTAACCTAGCCTTACAAGCTCATTTCAGGATGTAGCAGTCAGATACATAAATTTGTTCTGCCCTCCTTCTCCCTTCCTCCACCTTAGAGATATATGACCCTAGAGTAAAATCACAGAAAGTAACGCTCTCCATTATTCACACTGCATAAAATAGTTCTGGATTGAAATAAGCAGTAATTTGTAAGGTTAAATTCATCTCCGTTTAAGATATACTTACCTGAATAATCATTAGTCCTAAAAAAAAACATGTCTTTCAAGCTTAATTCCCATTTTGTATGAGGTATAAGTCTAATGTCAGAGGGCAGATTCTTAGAAGAGTTGGGAAGAATGAAGATTCTAAGCTTCATTCTCCTGCCCTCTTGATCATGTATCTTTCCATAAAAGGAGTGAACATAAATTAGATCTCATCTGGAACAGTATGAGATTGGACACTGACATTATAAAAGAAAGCAAACAAAAAGCCTGTGATTTATTGAGAAGGGAATTCATCTTGCTTCCCACTTACCTATATTTTCTAAGTGCTCATTTTATTTTCCATGTATTATTTTGGTCACCATGTACTGAATATATCTTATATTACAGGTTGTGATTTGGTGAGTTGATCAGGGGAATTTGCTAGAATTTGATTAGTACCTAACATAGAAAAAACAGAAGTCAATGTTAACTCTTCTTTTTTGAATTCACTTTCCTTAGAACTAAAGCTTGATTAAAAAAAATAAAATAAAATAAAATAAGGATACACAATAGATGTATGGTTATGTTTTAATTTCATACTGCAAATATTTATCCATTTCCTTTAATATATATACTTTCCACTTCTGCCAAATTTGGAGTCCATCCTGATTTAATCCAAATTCTCTAGCAATCCAACTCAGGCAGTGATGACACTTTACATAGTGACATACATGCATACATCTTTTTACTAGCTTGTCCAAGCCTGTCCTTTAATTGAAATAATAAATGCCTTTTTAAAAAAAATCTCAATAATTTATGACACAATAAAGAGATAATATAGTATTTTAGCAAAACTTTTTCAACCCAAGTATATATTCCATGATATATGGTATATATCCTTGAAAAATATATCCTTAAAATTTGTTACAAAGTCTTCATTTTTGGAACAAAATAGAGCTTTATATTGAATCTTCTTCATGTGAGAATTTCAAATATAATTCATTTTAATTTTCTCACAATTGCCAAGAAATCCTTTATTTGAAGCCATATATGGTTACATACGTTTGAACTTTTAATAATATTTCACAGAATCCTCTTTTAAAAATTGGCTAAGTCTACATGAAGGCAGCTGGGTGTTTCAGTAGATAGAGTATTAAACCTGGATTTAGGAAGACTAAATTCTGGACAAACCATTTAACCTTTGTTTGTCTTAATCCATAAGAGAAGAAATTGTCAAAACATCCAGTATCTTTCCTAAGAAAATCCTATGGACACCATTGCTATGCTATGTTCCAAAGAGTCGTGATGAGTTGAACACAACTAAACAATATCATGTGGGGCTAAGTAGGATTAAAACTGAAAAATTCAATTTTCAAAAGTTTTCCAAAGATCTTGTTTAGATGGTATAGATTGACCATGGAAATAGCTAACTGAATTTTTTGAGTTTTAAAAATGTTTGAGATTGTCAAGATAAAATATGAGCATCATTTCTATAAAAAAGAAATATTTTGATTAAAGAAATTATTCTGCAATGTCCCCCTCCTCTCATAGCAAATTGGTCTTTCATCAGATGGGGAAAAGTTATTTTGCCTATTGAAAAAGAGATCTTGATTATTTAAATGTTATTTTAGAAGCCAAAACATATAGCAAAATGGCTTTATATTTAAATATTTTAACTTAGTTGCACTTTAAAAAAGGATAATTAAGTATTTTGAAAATAAATAATAACAAAAGAAAAACTGAGTTAAAAGCTTTTTCTGCAAATTATCTTTATTTGAATTAAGACAACTATCTTCAAATCACTGAATAAAAGAGAAAGTCTCATGATCTTATCTTATTTCAGCAAACATTGAAGGAAGCCAAAAATCTGAGAAAATAAGTGTGGTTCAGACTGCACTCAACATCTTCCTACACTACTCATCCATGAATGAAAAACACTGAACTTCAAGGAAACAATTGATGGAAAAACATATGAGTGCTATATGTATAGAATATTTGCTAAAACAACCCTATTTAAAATCTCATAATTTTGAGATAATTTAGAAACAATAAGTTCTGACTTTTAGGGGACATTATGTGGGACCTGCACAATATGTTTTGCACCAACTCCTTATTGGCTGTTCTAGTTTTAGCCACCTGCTAGCAACTGTTTTTCTTGCTCTCTGCCTTGCCCTTGGAATGGAATTACTCAATGAATTTTTGTTACTTGGAACTATCTTCTATTTACTCTGATCAGGACTTTGGGCCATGCCATCTTTTTCCCAGAAGAGTCCCTTTATTCTGTTAGTACCCCCATCAATGACTGGCAAATGTCATTATACCTATCTTCTCTATAGTAGATGGGAATCAGAAAAATATTGAATTGACCAAATACTTAGTGAATATATATCATGCTCAGGACAATTTACAAACTAGCCCACAGAACTTGGCTAAAGATTGGATATGGGAATAAATGATAGTGAATAATAAAAAATGTGGTGACAAGGTCATATAAAGGAGAGGAATGTGGCATCTCTACAGAAATAGAAAATTTCAAAAGAAAATACAAATTTAGGAAAAAAGATTATAAAATCAACTTTAGTTACAATTAATTTGAAATAATGGTGAGGTATCCAGGTGGAAATGTTCAGCATTATATTAACTGTGGAAGACAAGAGGAGAGTGACTGGAAATAAATGTATGAAAGTCATCTGTGTAAAGGTAATGTTTGAACCTGTTTGGGAGTAAATGAAGCTAACCAAGGAAGTGAAGAGAGAGAAGAGGGCCTAGAAGAACTATGGGACAATTATGTTTAAAAGGCTAGAGAAAGATAATGAACTGGTAACAGATATTGGTTGGTCAGATTGCATGGAGGAGAATCAGGAAAAAGTCGTGCCTTGCAAATTAATTTTATGCCTGACACTCAGGTAAGGGAGGTGAAGATAGATGAAGATGAAGAGCAGTGTAGAGTAGGAGAGATGAATTTGTGACAGCCTCAATTTTCTCAGTAAAATAGGGGTACCAGAACATGAGAGAAAAAAATGAGAAAATATCTAGGATGAAGAAAACTTTGTTAACAATAAAGTATAAATTTCCTACTAGTGAAGAGTGAGAAGATGGCAAAAAAAAGATAAAGATTGGGGCAAAGTTGAGTTAAACTCCACAGGAATATGAGTAACAAAGAATTAATAGTGGAGAAGTATTTTCATTATGAAAGGTGGTAACTAAATCAAATATTAGAGGATCAACTGAAAGAAATTTCCAGTGTAATCAGGAAGTTTATAGATCAAATTGACTCCAAGGTTCTAATTCAAATGCTGGAATAAAAGTACCTCTATTAATAGCATCTTCCAGGTTGGCCCATCATCCTTTCCCCCATCCCTCAGCAATTTCTGTTTCCAGTTTTATTTTCCAGATAGAACATACTTGTTTTTTTCAGGATATGGCATAACTACTGGAAGCCTCCTCCTCACCCAGATATGGATTCTAACCTCAGAATCAAGCCTGGATATTTACATAAAACTCTTTTCACTGAGAGAAAATTCTTTATTCAATAAAGAGAATGATTATTTGATGGTCTGAGTCTGAATGAGGGCAGAGTTGTTGAGAATTTTGGGAAAAGATATACATGATTTCAGAGTCTCTTTGGGAAGAGGGCCATAGAAGGAGTTTGAAAAAAAGACAACATGTAGCAAAGTCAACACCTTGAACATGTCCCTATTTCTAACTTTTTACACTAGATACTTTGGGGAATTTTCCCTTGGGTGAGATGGGGAAACTCTAGTAAGAAAATTCTAGAGCTGCTTTATCTTGCTCACAATAAAAAAAAAAAAACTAAAAAACTCACTTACTCTTGGATATTTATCTGGTATATACTAACCTGTATAACTTACTTGATTTATCTTTGTTTTGGGCTTGGATAAATGACTTTATTCACAATTCAATATTTGTAATGGTCTTAGTATAAATAGTTTTTATTGGGAAGGGAGTCAAACTTTTGAATATGTCTTAGAACATGCCTTCCCCATTAAGGGATGACAATCAGGAGAGTAGCTTGTATCAAAATTTCATATCACCCCAGCCTGAAATATTAATAGGGACAGACAAATATAACTCTAGCTAAACACACCCTCTCTGAGGAAAGCAAAGACTTGTCTCATGGCCCCAAAGTCCTGCTCCCCTTCCTCCTGCAAGAATCAAAGTCTCTCTTTTACAAAAGTGGGCAAGATTCCAAAGCAAGAACAGCCCATACAAGTGACAGCCTCTTGCTCTTTCCCTACCTGTAGCAATGTCTTATACCTCCTTTGGAGCCTTTAATAGTTTCTTGTTCATTTGAGAGGAACAAAAGAAAAATAATATTGGTTTGTTTTTACCAGTGAATTGAATCAATGATGTTTAGCATTGGAAAATGGAAAGAGGAAGAGGTAAGGCAGATTAGTTATATGGTACCTCTGTTAGCAAAGAGAAGCTGTAGAGTTATTGAATTCCTTATCATTTAGGAATACCATGCAAAGTGGGTGAGTGGAGGAAGACAGAGAGAGAAAGAGAGAGAGAGAGAAAGAGAAAGAGAGAGAGAGAGAGAGAGAGAGAGAGAGAGAGAGAGAGAGAGAGAGAGAGAGAGAGAGAGAGAGATTAAAGCTTTAAACCTAGAATGAGTTTGGCAATGGCAAACAGTTTTGCACTGGGAAGAATTAGCTGTGATTAAGATTTTCAAGAAGTATAGAAATAGTGATCTAAAGCAAGGCTTAAAGTTTTTCCACTCGTGACCCCGCTTCACCCAAGAAATTTTTACATGACCACAGCTATATAATACCTAAAATAGATGTACAAATAAAACATTTACTGATAATAAATCATAATATTTTGACCTTCACTTTAAGTTATAAGATCTCCATAGGGGCATACAAACCACAATTTATGAAGCTGGTATCTAAAGGATGAATAATGGGTATATAGAGACTTCAACAAATAAACAAAGACTTCAACAAAAGACTTATACTATCCAGCTTGGTTTTAAGCTGGAGGAAGAAGAAAAGTTTTACAGAGTCCCAAAATGGTAATCAGAGAACTAAGACACAGAACTAAGGTAGTTGAAACCTGACTAGGGTACTGCATTATCAGACCTGTGTTATAAAATCTGGTACAAACTGTTTATGTGGCAAAACCAGCTGGATTGGCACTGGAGGCAAAGTACAGATTGGAAGAACCAGTACTAAGGCAAGGAAAATAATGTAGCCAGAAATGAAAGAAGAATTTTCATTGAGAAATGAGAAATCAAACAGAAAGTAAAATAAAGTTTGGGAGCAAAGGCATTTCTTTTGAGCTTGCTTTATCAGTAGAGATACTTTGAGATTCTTAGGTAAGACAAATAAAAGAAAGTCAGCTGCTATAGACAGAAGGATCTTAATTGGAAGACATCAAATTTATTTTTAAAAATATTCTGATGACAATATTTTAGTGTATTCATTTCTCCTGTAATCCTATATATTTTCCTTTATGCATTTAAAAATATTATTCCAAGAAAGGGCCCATAGGCTTCAATAAATGGCAAAAGAAGTTTATAATGTCAGAAAAAAAGTGAAAATTCCAGCTCTAGAGCAACAGAAAAAATTATATTATTAAAATCCTACATAAAAAGTCATGGGTACTAGTTTGAAAAAGATAAGTTACATAGCTCTGATGAAAGCTTGATTATGAGAGAATTTTTATTGACACTGGATATAGCTGGAAGCATCTGGCAATTTTATTGTCATACACAGTTCCAGGTCACAATTGAAGGATGTAAAGGAATGAATGTAGGAAACAAGAGCTTGGGTCATAGTAACAAAGGAGCAAGAAATGCTAACCTTTAAGGCTGCAGAGGACTTGGTATCCTTCCTAGATAAAGTCCAGAGTACAGACCAGGAAGGCAGTAACTACACCTTTCCTTGGATCACAATACCTTGGAAGAACTGAAAACTTATAGACCCCTAAAAATACCTCTGAAAAGAGTAGCACAGATGAACATAAATCTTGGAATAGTCCCCCACTATCACCCTCACTCCTAGGTAAACAAGAGTCCAACTCTAATATAAAGTTCAAAGTTAAAAAATAGATTGAAAAAATGAGCAAACAATGACAACTACAACAACTATCAAAAGCTACTACAATGGCAGGGAAGACAGAAATTCAAAGAAGACATGATCTCAGAACAAGATATCAACAACATAAAAGCAAAGCCTCAAAAGAAATGCTAATTGGACATAAGCCCAGCAAGAATTCCTAGAAGAATTAAAGAAAAAAATAAGAGGTGTACAACAAAAATTTGGGGAAAAATGAAAGTGATGCAAAAAATTATGAAAAAAGAATAAACAGGTTGGTAAAAGAGTCACACATTTTTCTAACTGAAGAAATTAGCCTTAATAGTTAAAAGAAGCACAAAAATTCACTGAAAAATAAGAAATCCTTAAAAATCAGAATTAGCCAAATGGAAAAAGGACCACAGAAGTTCATTGAATCAGGATTGGGCAAGTGGAAGCTAATGACTTCATGAGACATCAAGAAAAAATAAAACAAAGTCAAAAGAATAAAAAAGAAAAAAAAAGAAAATGTAAAATATTGCATTGGAAAAACAACTGACCTGGAAAACAGAATTAGGAGAGATAAATTAAAGTTATTGGACTACATTAAAGCTTTGATTAAAAAAAAAAAAAATAAAACATAAAATATAAAAAAATAAAGAAGGAAAACAAATCCAATATCTTGGTTCCAGAGAGGAAAAACAAAATTGAAAGAACCTCTTGAAATCACCTCTTGAAAGAGATCCCAGTGACAACTCTAATGAATATTATAGTCAAATTCCAAAGCTCTCGGGTCAAGGAGAAAATATTGCAAGCACATAGAAACAATTCAAATATTGTGGAATAACAGATAGGATCACACAAGATTTGGGAGTTTCCATGTTAAAGATGTGGGCTTGATATTCTTGAAGATAAGAAACTAGGGTTATAATCAAAAATAATCTACTTATAAAACATTATTGTCTTTTGGGGTGGAGAGGGAAAGGGGATGGGGAATTAATGAAATAAAGGACTTTAATACACTTCTATTGAAAAAACAAGGCCAAGATGGCGAACTGCAGACAGCGTTCTCTGTAAGCTCCTGAGACCTTCCCTCAGACACAGACAAACTGAGCCTCCGAACGGGTTCTGGAGTGAGGGCTTCACCAAACACTTGGACTACAATGCACTTCTATCAAATATCTACTTTGAAAGAACTTCTGAGGTCAGTTTTAGACAGGCAGGGGATCGAGCAGCTCCCGGCGCTCAAACGCCAGCGCGCAGCCGGGGTGCAAGTCGGGGGCTGGGACGGACCAGAAGATTTTAGGCTGCCGGAAGTCCCTGGGAGACACTTGGGACACTTTGCTCTGCTTGCGGGCAGGTGCTTTGGCAGGTCTGCCTTGGATAAAGGGTGGATTGAGAGCAGCTGAAAGTGTGGTCCTGGTGTGGATCTGGCAAGATCAGCCCCAGACCGGAAGTCAACTCGACAAATTGCCCCAGGGCAAACTGAAATCCCTGCCTCCTCCACTGCTGCTGCTGCTGCTGCTGCTGCTGCTGCCATCACTGCTGCTGCTGCTGCTGCCGCCACCGCTGCCACTGCTCCCGCAGCTGCCACTGCTGCCGCTGCTGCTGCTGCCGCTGCTGCTGCTGCTGCTGTTGCTGCAGAATTCCCTGCTGGTGACTGATACTTCAGCTAAACATCATGAGCAAGAAGAAGAGAGCTCTCACCATAGACAGCTTTTACAGAGAGAAACTAGAGCAGTCCCCAGATCCTGAGATTCTGAAAACAATCCCAGATAAAGCTACAAAGGTGGACTTAAGCTGGTCTCCCTTTCAGAAGGCTTACCTGGAAGATTGCATAAAGAATCTCAAAAGAGAGGTAGAAGAAGACTGGGGAAATAAACTGAGAGCAGTGCAAGAAGGAAACATTGCCCTGCAATACAGATGTGAAAAACTGGAAAATAACTCTGGTGAATCAGAAAAAGACCAAAATTCACTGAAAAACAAAATTACTGAATTGGAAAAAGACAAAAATTCACTGAAAAACAAAACTGGTGAATTGGAAAAAGTCACCAACTCACTGGAAAATAAAAATAGTGAATTGGTAAAAGACAACAATTCACTGACAAACAAAATTGGTGAATTGGAAAAAGTCACCAACTCCCTAGAAAATAAAAATAGTGAATTGGAAAAAGATAACAATACACTGAAAAATAAAATTAGTGAATTGGAAAAAGACAACAATTCACTGAAAAATAAAATTGGCAAAATGGAAAAAGAATGCAATGAACCAAAAAATTCAATTGGCCAGTTACAAAAGGA
>JAJPUD010003026.1:176863-226483 GCA_023553655.1 Myrmecobius fasciatus
AAAAAAGACAGAAGGTGGCCTTGCAGTACCAGATATAAAACTATATTATAAAGCAGCAGTCATCAAAACCATTTGGTACTGGCTGAGAAATAGAGCAGTTGATCAGTGGCATAGAATAGGATATCAGGACAAGCTAGGTAATGACGTTAGCAATTTAGTGTTTGATAAACCCAAAGACCCCAGCTTTTGGGATACTCACTATTCAGCAAAAACTGCTGGGATAATTGGAAACTAGTGTGGAAGAAATTAAGGCTGGACCCACATCTAACACCACATACCAAGATAAGATCTAAATGGGTTCATGATCTAGATATAAAGAGTGATGTTATAACCAAATTAGAGGAACATGGGATAGTTTACCTCTCAGACCTGTGGAGATGGAATAAATTTATGTCCAGGGAAGATCTGGAACTCTTAATTGAACACCAGATAGATAATTTTGATTATATTAAGTTAAAAAGTTTCTGTACTAACAAAACTAATGCAGACAAGATTAGGAGGGAAGCATCAAATTGGGAAATCATCTTTACATTTAAGGGTTCTGATAAAGGTCTCATCTCTAAGATATATAGAGAATTGTCTCACATTTATAAAAATTCAAGCCATTCTCCAATTGATAAATGGTCAAAGGATATGAACAGACAATTTTCAGATGAGGAGATTAAAACTATTTATAATCATATGAAAAGGTGCTCCAAATCACTATTGATCAGAGAAATGCAAATTAAGACAACCCTGAGGTACCACTACACACCTGTCAGATTGGCTAAAATGACAGGAAAAGATAACGATGAATGTTGGAGGGGATGTGGGAAGACTGGGACACTAATGCATTGTTGGTGGAGCTGTGAACGGATCCAACCATTCTGGAGAGCAATTTGGAGCTATGCTCAAAAAGTGATTAAACTGTGCATACCCTTTGACCCAGCAGTGTTTCTACTGGGCCTATATCCCAAAGAGATCTTAGAAGAGGGAAAGGGACCCACATGTGCAAAAATGTTTGTGGCAGCCCTTTTTGTAGTGGCTAGAAACTGGAAACTGAGTAGATGCCCATCAATTGGAGAGTGGCTGAATAAATTATGGTATATGAATGTTATGGAATATTATTGCTCTGTAAGAAACGACCAACAGGACGATTTCAGAGAGGCCTGGAGAGACTTGCATGAACTGATGCTGAGTGAGATGAGCAGAACCATGGGATCGTTGTACATGGCAACAACAGTACTATATGAGGATCAGTTCTAATGGATATGACTCTCTTCAACAATGAAATGCTTCAAACCAATTACAATTGTTCAGTGAAGAAGGCCATATACACCCAGAGAGAGGGATGTGAAATGTGGACCACAACATAACATTTTCATGTTCTCTATTGTTGTTTGCTTGCATTGTATTTCCTTTATCGGATTATTCTCTCTTATAGATATGATTTCTCTTGAACAAAAAAATGATGTGTGGCAATAACTATACATATATTCGATTTAAGTATTCTAACATAATTACCATGTAGTGGATATCCTGCTATCTAGGGGAGGGGTGGGGAGTAGGAAGGAAAAATTTGTAACAGAAAGCTTTGCAAGGGTTAATGATGAAGAATTACCCATACATATGTTTTGCAAATAAAAAGTATTAATAAAATTTTTTAAAAAAAGAAAAACGAGAGCTGAATAGAAAATTTGGCATTAAAAAACAAGACAAGGGAAGCATGAAAAGGTAAAGAGGAAAGAAAAATCATAAGGAACTCAATAAAGTTAAACTGTTCACATTCTTATATGGGAAAATGATACATGTAATCCCTTTGAATTTTATAATTATTAAGTTTGTTAGAATGAATTTCCATAGAAAGAGGGCATAGAAATGAATAATGTTGGCATGATCTCAAAAAAAATGAAGTGGTAAGAAAAAAAGATGCATTGGGGAAGCCTGGGGGAAATTATCTTCATTAAAATAGAAATGGAAGGTGTCTCTACTGGGCCTGTATCCCAAAAAGAACATAAAGGAGGGAAAGGGACCCATAAGTGCAAAAATGTTTGTGGCAGCCTTTTTTGTAGTGAGAAATTGAATGAATGTCCATCAGTTGGAGAATGGGGAATAAGTTATGATATAGGAATGCTCTGGAATATTATTGTTCTATAAGAAACAATCAAAAAGATGATTTCAGAGAGGCCTGGAGAGACTTACATAAACTGATGCTAGGTGAGTAGAACCAGGAGATCATTGTATGTGGCAACAGCAAGATTATACTATGATCAATTCTCATGGGACATGGCTCTCATCAACAATGAAATTACTCAGGCCAGTTGAAATGGTCTTGTGATGGAGGCACTTGCATCCAGAAAGAGGACTATGAAAACTGAGTGTGGATCACAACATAGTGTTTTCCCTCTTTTTATTGTTGTTTGCTTGTATTTTGATTTCTTTCTCATTTTTTTTACCCTTTTGATCTGATTTTTTTTGTGCAGCATGATAATTGTGGAAATATGTATAGAAGAATTGCACATGTTTAACATATATTGGATTACTTATCATGGGGGGTGAAGGAAAAGAAGGGAAAAAATTTGGAACACAGGTTTAAAAGGGTGAATTTTGAAAATTATTCATGCATATATTTTGAAAATAAAAGGCTTAATAAAAAGAAAAGAAATGCAAGGAAGAGATTTTACAATGGAGGGAGTACCAGACAATGCTTGAACCTCATTCTTTTCTACATGCACATGCAAATGCATACACACATGACGTGTCAGAGAAATCTATCTTACCCAACAAAGGAGAAGAATATAAGAGAAACAATAGAGGGATGATGAAAGGCAGGATGGATTAAGGTTAGAAGAAAAACAGATTTTTGAAGAGGTAGGATTAAAAAGAGAGAGAAAAAGATAGAAGAAATGGGATAGAAGGAAAAATATGGTTAGTGATTCTACCTCTGAGTATGAATTGAATAGGTTAACTCATAAAACAGAAGCAAATAGCAACATAGAGGTGAAATCAGAATCCAACAATGTGTTGGATTTAAGAGACACACAAAACAGAAAGACATATACAGAGTTAAAATAAGGGGCTGGAGCAGAATCTATTATTCTTCAGCTGAAGTAAAAATGTCAGATGGAACAATCATGATTTCAGTCTAAGCAAAAACAAAAATAAATCTGACTAAAATAGATAAGCAGGGAAACTACATTTTGCTAAAATATCAAAAAAAAATACAAGTTTCTCTGATAAAATTTTCATTTCTCAAATATATGAGGAACTGAGTCAAACTTATAAAATAAGTCATTCCCAAATTGATAAGTGGTTAAAATATATGGACAGTATTCAGAAAAAGAAATCAAAGCTATCTATAAGCATGTGAAAAAATTGCTCCAAATTACTACTGATTAGAGAAATTAAAATTAAAACAGCTCTGAGATAACATCTCATACCTATCAAAAATGATAAATGCTGATAGGAATGTGGGAAAATAAGATACCTGAACTGCTGGTGAAGTTGTGAAGTTACACAATCATTCTGGAGAATAATTTGGACAAAGCACTATAAAAATGTGCATATTCTTTGATACAGTTATGTCACTATTAAGTCTATACTCCCAAATAAATTAAAGAAAAAGGAAAATAACCTATATGAACAAAAATATTTACAGTAGCTTTTTTATGGTAGCAAAGAATTAGAAATTGAGGAGATGTTCACCACTTGGTACATGGCTAAACAAATTTGTAGCATGTGGTTGTAATGGAGTACCATTGTGCTATAAGAAATGAGGACGATGGTATCAGAAAATATATGGGAAGACCTATAAGAACTGATGTAAAATTAGCAGAACCATTGTGTACAATAACATCAATATTGTAATGATAAATTATAAAAGATTAACTACTCTGATAAAGACAATGATATAAGACAATTCCAAAGGATTCATTATACAAAAAATTTTAACTCTTCAGAGAGAGAAATAATGAGCTTTGAGTGCAAATTTTTCCTTTTCCATTTCCTTGGCATGATTTCAAATGTATCATTGATATATGGCTTGCCTTCTTAGTTGGTTGAGAAGAGTGGATAAGAGGGAGCAAATCTGGAGCTCAAAAAAATTTTAAGATGTTAATAAAATTTAATAAGACAGTAGGGAAAATCTGTCCTACAATTAATCAATGAAAGCATAGCTGAGACAATATTGTATCCTCTTGTCTTATGCCTATAGATGAGTGTTATGCTTTCATAGTGCAATTTGGGTTTCAATGCCCATTTCTTGCAACTTGCCCATACTAAATGGGGTATAAGTTGCTTTAATATGCTTTTAAGTATTTCATATAACCAAATAGAAGCTATTTCTGTTGGAATCAGAAGTAGCTCAAGGACCTCCTCAGAAGCTGGTAAAAAAAAAAAGTAATTAAAAGCAGAAGACTAAAATATTTCTGAAGTTTCTTAACCTGCAAGATATATTTAGTAAGGCAAGTTATTTCCTCATTAAAGTTGATGTTATCTAATCAACCTCTTCCCTGGGACACCATTTATGAGCAAATTCATTTTTATTTTTATAAATAAATTTTATCCATGTCTTTTGTGTTTACATCAAAGCCATATCCAATTATCCTTTTGACATTCTAGTTGAACCCTCCCTTCGAACAATGAAAAGTTAAGCAAAAATAATCAATATAATATTGGCACTTAACAATGTATGCAACATCTTTCCCTCATTGACTCTGACTTCTCTGTCAAAATTAGGAATATATGTTTCATTATCTGCCCGCCAGGTCCAAAATTGATCACTACAATTATTCAGAGTTCATCTTTCTTTCAATGGTCTTTTCATTTACATTAATGTAGTTATTGTATATATGGTTTTTCTGGCTCTGCTCACTTAATTTTGCATCATATAGATTGATGATACACCAAATGAGAATGAGAGCAATATCTTCTAGATACACATCCAAGAAAAAATGTAGACCTTCATTTATCTAATCATACTGATTGCCAGCTGGAAAACCTCTGAGTTATGTGCCTATGAAAGCTCAAATCAGTAAGAGTAAATAACCATTTTCTTTTACCTCTTATTTAAGACATACTGGGAAGTGTATAGGGAACCTGCATCTATACAAAAATGGACTGATGGAAGAAGAGGCAGGGTGGAAAAAGCCTCCTTTCCTAGATGGGAACTCAATGAATATCAGATCAGGCCTTCAGGATTGTCTACTGCCCCATCACATTTCTACTTTTTTTCAACAATATTCTCCTTAACCTTCTGTATCAATTTGTCTTTATTTACCTTAATGACATAAAGTATTTTCATGCCACGAACAAGAATATGACACTCACATAAGGAAGGCATTAACTCAGTTGCAATGCAACAGCTTGTATCATAAGTTGGAGAAACACATTCTTTGTCAGCCCCAGGTAACATGATTGGGATTTATTTTAGGACTAAACAAACTACAAATGAATCCAGATTATGTGCAGGCCATATGGGACTGGGTGGCACTCTTCAGAGTGAAAGCTTTGCAGCATTTTCCTAAAACTGCAAGATTCTATTCAGCAATTTATTCCAAAGTACTGATAATTGAAGTAGCACCTAGGCAATCATTGAAAAGAAAAAAAAAGAGTCAGATATGTATGGGGATTGGAGCAAGAATATGGCCTTTCACACATTTATGATACTTCATTGTAGTCAACAATAGAATGGCCATTGGAACCTTTTTCACTCAAATAATTGATGAATAAAAAGAAATCCTGAATTTGGAACACAGTTGACTAACTCTAACCTACTATGTGTCAGTTAATATCTATGGAAAGCACTATGAAATGCTAGGTAAAGAGTTAATAGCAATCACAGCACCTCTAGAATCTTGGGGAAATTATCTGACAGGGCCATGAAATTTGGTTATTGATCCTTACCACAAAAATTCAGTTATGGGGCTGCTAGAGGGTATAGTGGAGAGAGCACCAGTCCTGGAGTCAAGAGGACCTGACTTCCAACTTCTCTCAGATACTTAAGCCCAATTACCTCCAAAAATTATTTTCAATCATTACAGGATCAATTTCTGCTTTCTTGTGTCTAGGGATTTTAAAAAATGAGCAGTCAAAAAACAAAACAAACAAACAAACAAAAAACAAACAACAAAACAACAAAACAATCCCTTAGTAGAATGTAAACTCCTCGAGGGCAGGGATGAGGCAGTGTAGTAAAGAAAATACTGGACTTGAAATTAAGAAGACGAATTCATATCCAACCTCAGATACTTAATAGTCTCTATAATTCTAGGAAATTCACTTAAACATTCTTTGCACTCAGATTCCTCATTTGTAAAATGAGGATAATTATTCCTTCACAACTTCATAAGATTGTTTTAAGGAGTAAATAATACTTATAAAGCATTTTGCAAAACTTAAAGAACTAAAAAATTTTAGCCATTTTTTTAAAAAATCTTTTTTTTCAGGCAACAGTACAGAGCCTTGCATGCTTTATGCATATTTGATGCATTGAATTGAATTCAATTAATGGTCTTGTCCCTGAGCATAGAGGGTCATAGAGGAGCCTATGGAAGGGAGAAAACGGAAACAATTTTATTCTGCAAGTTTGTGTATGATGTTTGTGATGAAGAGTTGAGGCAAGTCAAAGTTGCAATATTTTTATGTGCAAAAACACTTAGAAGGGGTCTTATGGGCACATCATGAGAGGCAATCTGGTATAAAGTGTGTTTAAAAGCATTGGAATTCTAGTCAGAATATTCAGATCCAGTTTCTAACTCTTTTACTTATGACCTGTGTGGTCCTGGGCAAGTCATTTAACTAAGACTTAGTTTCCTCACTTGAAAAATAAGATTAGACCAGATGACATCTGAATTCCTTCTTGTTCTAATTATCTAATCTTGTGATCCCAAAATGCCTGGCTCACTTGGAGTCCAGGAGCAATATGTGCAAAAGATTGAATCTACTCACATCAAAAGAGGCAAGTTGAAGTCATAGAGGATATGAAGAAAGGGAAAGGGAATAAGCATTTATTAGATACCAATTATGTGCCAAGCACTGTGCTAAGCATTGATATTCTTGTGAAGATAGATACTGCATGTTTTCTGAATTCTACTTGACAAATAGATAGAGGTAACTGAGACTCTGAACTTTTACATGACTTGTTCCTCCCACCCATTGCCATTGTACAAGAAAGCCATGGAAAATGTGTTTTGCAAACCTTAAGATGCTATGGAAATGGAAATGATAATAAAACAATAACAGACTAAACACATGTGAAGTTTGCTATTGGTGATTTGATGAGTCATATGAGCTTTTGCAATGACCAAAACCCAATTGTTGATAGATTTCATGATGACTCTGATGCCATCCTTGGCTCGCCCAGCTTCTTCCATTACCAGAGATGACTTTTCCCAAATTCACCATTTTATCCTTCAACTGAAACTTTCAACTGCATCTCTAAAAGCATGATTTTTTTAAAAGATAGTCACATTATTAAAATTTTCACTGCAAAAAAATGTGCAAAATGGGACTATAATTTATTATCTAGTTTTAGAGGATCCACAAAGGAATAAATACTGGAGCAGAAGCCTTACCATTAGCAATAGTCTCTGCCTGTGTGAGCATTCAGTACTAACAGATGTCTATCATGTTTTTGGGAATGCAGACAAGAGTGAGTTCAAAGGAAGTAACTTCAGGATCAAGAACTCCCAAGTCAGTTCCTAAAAGGAGCACTGATCCTCATTCTCCTACCAAATATACTCAAAATCAAGTTCCCTAAACCAGATTAAGTTAATTTTTGCTATTATTTCCATAGCCTCCTCCTCCCAAAATGGTCAAACTATCTTCACTCTGAGAGAGCAGTATCCTCAAACTTGGAAACCTGGTAGATCTAATGATGATAACTATTTTAAAAATATCTCTTGAAATCTGTCTAGTCCACTGAAAAAGTATTCTTTCTTTATTGTCTCCTGATGTTCTTGTTTTATTTTCACTAGGTACAAGACATCAATAATTTATAATGCTAAAGGGAAGTAGGTAGGCAAAAACCTTAAAAGATTAAGTTTAGATTCTGTTTAGTAAAGCACACCCTAAAGATATCCCACACCTAGAAGCAAGCATCCCACCAGATCTCTGAGTGTGAAAAAGGATAAACTGGCTATGTCTGAAGAGCCTTAGGCTCCATGATCTCTAATTTTGTATCTTTTTCTGGTCCTTTGAATATGACTCATGAGATAAAAAGTAGTTCATATTATAGAAAGTAAGGGATATTCTGTCTTTAGACAAGATGCAGGTTTCAGTTAATATAAAGATACAAAAAGAGGAGAAAGGTTAAGATTTAGAATAAAAATAAATTAACTTTGGAAAGTGTTTCCAAAGGGTCATAGAAGGGAAAGGAAGATAGAGGTAGAGACTGAATAGAGCTATAAGTAAGATAGGATAAGAAAGTAGAGTACTAGTAATAGGGAAGATTTTTGCCAAAAACAATGGCAGTTTTGTATGGCAAATCTAAATAGTGACAGATGTTAGGAATAATAGCCAGGTAATGTAATACAGTAAAATATTAGACTTGTAATAAAGACCTGGATTCAAATCCCACCTGAGATACTTCCAAGCTCTATGAGCCCAGGCAGGTACTTCATGGACCTCCATTTTCTCATATATAAAATGAGGGGATTAGATAATATCTAAGGCCTATTCTAACTTTAAATATATAACTCTACAGCTGAGTACTTGGTGAAGTTTTTTTGTTGTTGTTTTTTGCCAGAGCAACCAATGAAAAAAAGAAAAATAGTTCTTAATACTCAAGGAACCTTTCTAATTTTTCAGTGATAGTAGTACAGAAATGGGGCAAAAACTCCTAAGATTCACCCAATTTTTAGACCAACAGAAAATTTTAATTTAGACTTCTGGGTCACAAGATAGAGCAAAATGGAAGAGTAGACCTTTTCTCTTCTCTTCATGACCCCTCAATCTCTTCAAACTAGGAATTATACATGAGATAAAGCAATTTCAGCTCTCTCCAATCTAAGACTTCAAGAACCCTAATAAAGCAACAAGTCAATGAATCAACATCAGAAATGGCTAATTTCTTAACTATAATGACCTCACTCAATACCTCCATCCCACCAGCCCCTACCATCTCGTAGGTTGGCAAAGTCAATCCAAGAGCTTGTTACAGAACTCAACTCTGCCACCTCCCTACATTCCCTGCACATCAGAAATGCAGCTATAGAAAATCTCAAGTTCATTTCATTTGAGTGGTCAGTCTGCTGTGTTGTAATAGCTCTCAAGAAGAGAACTGAAAAATAAAAAGAATGGGAATAAAATGTTAGTGTATATATTGGGAAGGAGGGATACTCAGCAAGACCTAAAGAAATAGGAGCTGGTATTCATATTGTCAGTTCTGTTCCCTCACTTGCAAGTCACTTGAAGCAGAGAATTGAAACCAATGAAAAAAATAGTTACCTATAGTGGTAAGAGTCTAAGAACGATTATAGTCCAGTTCCCAAGGAAACTGCCATCAAAAGTAAGGAATCAGAAAGTAAGCAATAGGATAATACTAGAGACTAAAGTTGTCAAAGATCTTAGGAGGAAGAAAACACAAAGACCTTGGTTAGATAAACTAACAGGGAAAATACCAGTAAAAGAAGGTAATCCAAACAAGTACAAACATCTGTAAATAACTAATTGCAAGACAAAGAAAAATTAATTGATACTTGATGAGTCGGAGAACTATATAGATTCCCAAAAGAACATATGTCATAGTAGGAGGTTCCCAAATGGTTTAACAGAGAAATAATAATCATGAAAACAGAATTTATAGATTAGAAAGAATTGGCAGAATAGAAATTTTGAACCCATAGTGGTAGAACAAACTTTCATTTAACTGCTTGTACTTTAAATGTGAGCATTTTGTCCAATGATTAATAAGCAGAATGCATATTACTAGAGGACTTAAGTAATATCAATCAATATTCATGATACAAACAAAAGCAGAAGAAAGAAGGAATTGGTAGTGTAAGTTTTATAATATGCATAAACACTTCAAGAGCTATTGTTTCATGAGACATTTGGTTATCATGTCTTGTAGTACTATTGAAAACTACTGGTAACAAAGAGATTTTAAAGGAGGGAAAGGGACCCACATGTGCAAAAATGTTCGTGGCAGCCCTTTTTGTAGTGGCAAGAAACTGGAAATTGAAAAGATGCCCATCATTTGGAGAATGGCTGAATAAATTATGGTATATGAATGTTATGGAATATTATTGTTCTGTAAGAAATGACCAACAGGAGGATTTCAGAGAGGACTGGAGAGACTTGCATGAACTGATGCTGAGTGAAATCAGCAGAACCAGGAGAACATTATACACAGCAACAAGACTATACGATGATCAATTTTGATGGACATGGTTCTCTTCAACAATGATGTGATTCAAACCAGTTGTTCAGCGATGAAGATAGTCATATACATCCAGAGAGAGGCCTGTGGGAACTGAATGTGAACCACAACACAGCATTTTAACACTTTCTGTGAATATTTCCATTCATTTTGTTTTCCTTCTTAGGTTGTTTTTTCTTCTTCTCTTTCTAGATCTGATGTTTCTTGTGCAGTAAGATAACTGTATAGATATGTATACATGTATTGTATTTGTCATATAATTTATCCTATTTAGCATGTATTGGATTACCTGTCATCTGGGGGCGGGGGGTGGGGGGAAGGAGGGGAAAAGCTTGGGAAAAAAAAGTTTTTGCAAAGGTCAATGTAAAAAAATCACTCATATGTTTTGTAAATAAAAAGCTTTATAAAAATATATATATACAGTTGTAATTTTATATATCCCCGTTCAATGATCCTCTAATACCATTAAACCTAAAGTCAGGTATAAAATAGTGAATTTCATTGTTAACAAAAAGTTTCCAGTCTCTTCTGTTTGCAGATGACATTGAGTCTATTACATCAGGTGTCAAGACATTGAAGTCTCTCCTGGAAAAGATTTGTAATCACCCAACAGAGTTTAACCTATTCATCCACATATGAAAAAACAAATGGATAGCTAATGTTTATTGAAGACATTTTAATATGAATATGAATAAATGACCAAGAGTTTGTCCAACAGCATGTACATTTGGAATGGACTGTATAGATGAACAATAAGTTGAAAAGGAGGAAGAAAGGAGACCAGAATACTTTCTGAAAATTAAAAACACTTTTACTGGTGTCAAGCTTCCCATAAAAGCAAAGATCAATATTCTTGATACAATATTTTTTTAGTGTTGCTGTATGTTGGTGAGATGTAGAACACCACTGTCTCTAAAGAACTAAAATGAATATCATACAAAAAGCAATGAAAAGGCAATTAATGACTAAGCAGACTGTACCACATGATCAACAGAGGGTAAGAAGAAATAGAGAGTATCAATAGTAGTAAATGATGCCATCAAATAATTATATGATAGAAAGAAAAAAAAAATAGACTTGATCACAAGTAGAAAGACAGCAAGATGATGTCAGGAGAAATGAAGGAAGGTCTCCAGTATGTTGGATGGTCATCATCTGGTAAAGGTTTGAGAACACATGATAAAGAGTCATATAGGATAGGTGGGAATGAATAGGTTGTGATCTGTATTATTTGAAGGAATTTCAAAACCAATAGTATTTGAAATCCATTTGAGTACTGTGTATGATCCTTTGACCTCCTAGCCACAGGGCAGGAAGTGTACAGAAAGTAGTTATTCCTTCTTATTTTCATGAGGGGCTTGGGAGGAGGGGTGGGGCAGGGGGGATTTGCTTCACTCTGATGTAATTTCCAGCTGTAAAGACCTATTGATCTATTGGTTATGATTTTTTTTAATCTGTCTTAGAATCTGTCCAGCTTTGCTTAGGTCTGAGATTTGTTTCCTAGTGGTTTTGTTGCATTATTTTTTTTAAATAAGTACAAAATCCTGGAAGCTTACTGTACATAGTAGGCAGTTTATGGAGTAAGCTAGAATATAAACTCTTGAAGGCAGATATTGTTTCATTTTTATCTTTGAGTCTCTAGAACTTAGCAGAAAGTAGGGACTTAATAAAAAAAATAAATAAAAGATAAAAACTTATTAAATTGTTAAACTAGAAAATTTAGGTGGTTTCCAACAGCTCCAGATTGTAACCAGAAAGGGGCTAATGGATATGACTCTACAGGAGTATTGAGTTAGTCTCAGACCTTCATATTTGGCAACTTCCACGTGGTTTTAGTGGCTCGTATAAATATGTCTTATTAAATTTAGTTCATTATGCTTCGTTCTCACTGGGGACCCAGAAACAAAATTCTCAGCCACTGTTAAGAGAAAATTTCTCAGTTATAAAGCCAGCAATGAGAAAACCTCATAGGTCAAAATATCATTAGTTTCATTAATAGAAACTTTCAGCAGTTTGTAGATTAAACTAAATTCCACTTTTGCAGCCAACCTTGATTCTTTAATACCTTCAGCCATTTATGTATGAAAACACAGAAGAAAGTTATAAATGGTATTGTTAGCCCCAAACTTTGACAGACATTTTCAAGTAAAAGGCTAACCCTTTCTCACCAAAACTTTCATTGTCTTTTTATTATGTGATCTCTGTACAGTTGGAGGACCGTCTAGGTTTGCCTTGGGCAAGAATGCTAAACAAAGGCAACTAATTTTGTTGCTGGCAAGTATGCTTAATAAAAATAGATATTTAAAACAAATGTTTTCAGGAAGGAGCAGATAACTTGGGCCACCTTTGTTGTTGTTCGATCATGTCCAACTCTTTGTGACTCCATTTGGGGTTTTCTTAGCAATACTGGAGTGGCTTGCCACTTCCTTTTCCAGCTAATTTTACAGATTTAAAAAAAAAAAAAAACTGATTTATCCAGGATTACACAGCTAGCTAGTAAGTGTCTGAGACCAGATTTGAATTCAAGAAAACAAGCCATCCTGACTCCAGGCCCAGCACTCTATCCACTTGCTATCTAGTACATCTTTACCTGGCTTTTGTGCTTGATACCCGTCTTTAGTATATCAACCAGAAAAAGTATGGTATGGTTCCAAAAAGACAAGAGAGGTATCTCATAGCTCCTTTGTAGTTTTATTAGGTTGATTTCATGAAAGGTTTATAAAGACCCAGGCTGAGAGCCAGGAATTTGACAGGAGGTACAATAAATTGTTTAACTATGAGTCAGTTACTTGGCTAGACCCAAGGACTTAAAACAGCAGCCAGAGAAGGGGTGGTCAAAAAAGGAACCTTCCTCCTAGTCTGAGGATTTCTACTGACTTTTTCCAGTTACTGGGCAAGGTACAGTATAGCACCTGCTCTGAGCCTAATAAGGCTTCTAAGCAAAAGGTTTACCAAGAGCTAAATCCCAGTAAGAGTAGCCACTTGTAGCAAAAGTGCAAAAGACACTATGTAGCTGAATCAGCAGATTGAAACAAAGTACAACTCAGTCAATACTGCAATAGCAATAGTGTTGATGAGATGTGAGAAAAGGGAAGAGGGGATCCCCTTCGGCCAGTTGTGGGAACCCAAAAAACGAGGGGAGAAGTTTATGACAAAATGGGTTTATTATAGCCTCAGAGAAAGCAGCTTTCTTAGCGGGACAGTTCCCAAAGGGGAAAAGTAAAGGTGGGTTATTAGGAAAGATTAGTTAACAGTGAGCATAGCTCAGTGGGCCTTTTCCTGATAGGTATCAGCACAGCTGGGTTTACACTGAGCAGCAGCTCAGAGGGCTTTTTCTGGTATAGGAATTAGCAAAGATTGGGGTCTCATGTCATCCTTTTATTTTGCCTTCTAAGGCTTCAGGCTGGGGAGATTAAGGGCTAGTTACTTAAAGGGTGGTGTTTATGCCCTAGCCAAGATTTCTGATTGAATTGCAAGTTTCCCTATGAATAGGTGGGTGGAGCCCCTCCTATCTCAACAGCAGGGTTTTTGAGATTTGGGATCTCTTCAGCTCTCCCGGAATGATCAGGGGACACACAATCAAGGACACAACTTACAACAGTGTCACATACAGTGGGCAGTGGAAACACTACACCAGATAGAGATATTACAAAGAAAAGCATGAAGACTTCAGAGATCACAGTGGTTCTAGAGTATCCAACGTGTAGTTCCCCCCTAAGTGTTTGCCCTAACCACATGTCGCTAAGTGGGTGTCCTCTGTAGGTATATCCATATCATGTATGTCCTCTGGAGGTATGTTCCTTCAATTAAGTTTCTCTGAAAATGTGCAATCCCTGACATTAGTAGCTAGTAACTATGGGACAGCATACTCCTGTGGGCAACTAAGATCCTTTCTTATCACCTTTGTGATACTGTTAAGAACTTCTTCATTGAATTTTATAGGTTTTCTTTTCCCACTAGTTTAATTAAAGTAAACACACTGATATAGGTTCATAAGCTTTATTTTTTAGTGGATACTGACTCCCATATGTCTTAAATCTGAGATAACTATTCTAGGGTTTCACCTATAAGAAAGGTACACAATTAACAAGTGAGACTTGCCTGGGAAAGGAATTTAACCCTTTTCTTATTGAAAACTTTTTTGTGACCTGATTATTCAGTCTGATGTTGATTATTCATTGTTCTGAGATCCCTTCACTGGGTATTTTCTATTCAACTTTTGTCTGAAGTATTTACAAGGGAATATTGTCATTCATTATAGATAGTATGCATAATATGGAGCTTGGAGTCCTGCCATTTTCTTTTTTCAAATAAGAAGACATTCTATATGTTCTTTCTTTCTATCAGTTATATCTTTCTAGTATTCCTCATTATAATTTGATGAGGATTAAGGCTGTGGATATATATGTCCTCTATATACCCAAGGATATTTAATTTTAATTTTGTGAAATAAAATAATTTGATCTAATAGGGTTTTATTCCCTATATGTTTATCTAATATAGGTTTACATATTGTCTTTAAAAATGTTAAATGTTTTATACACAATTATTTACTAAGGATACTGAATCATAAAAGGTATTATAACTTGCATAATGTCACCCAATAAAGTTATAGTGAGGCCTACATTAGAACTCTCATTCCTTAATTCTACTTAGATATTTTATCAATATGAACTATAGACTAAATAAGGACTCTGCCACACATGACCATCTTAGCCCCATTTGTTGGCTAAACCATTCATCATAGAATTATAGATAACAATAACCTGGAAAACTCCAATTTGTATTGTAATGCTCAGGAGAAACTGAGACAGTACTAGAGATTACAGATTATTAATACTTTATTGATAGCAGTAGAGAGATAAGACTAGTTGGCTGAATAGGACTATTGTCTCAAAGTATTCAGCCCCAGAGAGTTTGGATTGGCAGCCATATTAGCCACTTGTCTGGATCTCAAAGTATCCAGCCCTCTAGTGAGGGGTTGCAAGGACAATCTTATAGGGCTCCTGCACTCAGGGAAGCAAAGGCAGAAGGAGGGGTAGAGTACTGGAGATAGAAGTTCCAGGAAAGGACCATAAATTCAGTTCTGATGATTGGGGGTATGGAGGAAGGATCATAAATTCTGATAAGGAACTATGAGACACCGAGTCTGAGACCAGAAAGATATGCCCAAATATTGGAGATAAGCCATCTGGAGTTTTATGATTCTTTGGAATGCTGAGTGGCCATAACTCTGCAGCCCCAATTATCTCAGTCCTAAAGGCCAGGAAGAGGGGTTGTCACTAGATAAACTGAGGCAGAACAATTCAGGGAAATTGAAGCCAAGCAATTAAGGGAAATTGAGGCAGGGAAACTGTGGCACAACAGTATAAACCTTCATCATTTCTTACCTAGATTATCATAGCAGCCTCCTAATTGATCTCCCTGGATTAAGTTTCTCTCCACCCTAGTAAATCCAACACACTGCTGCTAAAATAAATTTTATTAAGCATATTTCTTCCCCTATTCAATCACCTGCAGTAGTGTCATATCACTTTTAAAATAAACTATAAACTATGCTGGTTAACTTTTGAAGATCTTCATAATCTGGTTCCAATCTCTCTTTCCAGCATCAATGGACATTACTTTTCCTCCCACAATTTGGGATCTAGCCAAATTGGCGATCCCTGTGTTCCTTAGATGTGACACATTCTTCATTTATTTTTGTTAACATTATTTTTATGCCATATAGATTTATATGTACTTGTCTCTACTTTAAATGTTGTTTATCCTTTGTTTTTGAAGAGGACCAAAGACATGACAATGTAATATCTTGACATACACATGAATTGGGTTTAAGTGAGACAGATTAGAGCAAAGTTATCCTTATTCTTTCTTCCAGAATCATTAAACTCCAGTGGCAGAACAAAAAAATAATATGACTGGCTATGATCCAAGATTCAGTGGTCATTGCACCTACTCAAAGAATATAAGTTTATTCTAAGATTATTTTATTCTTTAGACTCATGTCCCTAGCAACTACCAGTACCTAGAGAAAAATCCGGCAAATGGGAAGGATATTTAATGAATGCTTATTGATTGATTGATTGATTGATTTCATGACTTGCCCACAATCACAAAACTAATAAGTGGCAGAACAAAGACTTATACCCAGATATGTATTTCCTGAATCTGAATCCAATTCAGTTGCTTTCCCACTGCATCACATTACTAATTTTCAGTATTCATTTTTAACAATAAAGAATTTGAACCTGTGTGTAATCAAAGCTATATGACAGATCTTGCAGTTTTCACATTTTATTTATTTTTATTGTTTATATTATTCAAAATGCATATAAATAATTATACTCATAAAAAAGTAATAAAATAATTATAGTGTGTAATTAAATTAAAAGTTCTAAAAATAAATATTATAATGAAAAGTTATAAAAGAAGTGGAACAATTATCCCCATAGAAGACAAGGATACTTATAATCTTTAATTACAAAAGGAGCTATTTTACAAAGGTTGATAACCATTACTATCTCTATAAGGACAAAATGGATGGCTTAAACTTTAGGATAAAGGATATGAGTTTTATTTTAAAAAGAACTTCTGACAGTAAGGATCATTGCACCCTGGAATGGGCTACTAAAAGGAATTATGGAATCTATTTCCCTGGTTGTCTTTGAAGAATAGGATATAAAGATAGATACCTATCTAACCAGTATAGTTTAACTACAGGCCTGCCTTTAGACAAGATATTAAATTTCTTTCTTTTGTTCTTTCTTTTGCTTTATTTTTATCTTTTCCTTATCACAGAAGCATAGAACTTTACAATTCAAAGAAATTTCATTAAGTTCATGTTGTTCAGTTGTGTGCAACTCTTTGTGACCTCATTTGGAATTTTCTTGGCAAAGACACTAGAGTGACTTGCCATTTCCTTCTCCAGCTCACTTTACAGATGAAAAAAACATATGCAAAGTGAGTTACCCAGACTCACACAGCTAGTAAGTGTCTCAGACCACATTTGAACTCATGTCTTCCTGACACCAGATCCTGTGCACTACTCACTGAGCCACCTAGCTGTGTTAGGCTCATAGGACCATAGATTTTAAACTAGAAAGAACCTTAGATGCCAGAGTCCAATCCCTTCATTTTAAAAATGCAAAGATTCAGAGACTTGTTAGTAGACATCACACCATAGGCAAAGATTGAACCCCAGTCTTTGTGGGTCTTTTTGACCCCAAATATTTTATTCTTCCTACTATAGCAAAAATGGCAAGTGGTCATCTGGCCCCTACTTACACACTTGTTGGTGATTGTAGAATTCCTTAGAAAGGTTTTGCTGTTCAGTGGAAAGAGCATTAGTTTTGGAGGCAAAAAATTTGGGTTTGTATCCTATTTCTTCTGTGTACTCCCTGTGTGAATTCAGTAAGTGCCTTCATTTGTTGGGGCCTCATCTACTCTTCATCTGCAAGATAAGAGGGTTAAAGTAGACAGCTTTAGTATTCCCTTCAGCTCTAGACCTATACATCTCCTAGGGCAGCACATTATACTACGGAATAGCCCTAACTTGAAGGACATTTCACTGATATTAAGCCCAAACTGATAATCTTTACTACTTTTATCCATTGCTACTAGTTTTTCCCCAAGGGCCAAAGAGAAGAAATCTCATCCCTCTTTCACATAATAATCTTTTAAAATGTTGTATATCCCCAGATTTCTTCCACAAATTCTCACAAGACATGAACTTAAGCTCTTTTGTACTCCAGCTATCCTCCACATGTTAAAAGCTTTTTAAAACTTGTGGCATCCATAATATAACATAATACTTTAGATTGGCTAACTCAAAACAGACTATGGAAGGACTCAAGTTCTCCTTCTTGAAACCTATCCAGAGATATCCTGGAGGCAACTCATACAAGCTTTCAAGAGCTAACTGTTAATTTTACAGTATGAGTGTTTACTTCAGAAATAAGCAGAGGCTATAAATCAGGGCTTCAGTTATTATTTTGTTGACTGTCTACATTTAAGAAAGTGATGGAGAAAATGTTAATATTACAGATTAAACTTAAAATTGTTATCTGCTGAATGCAGACCCAAGCATACTATTTTCATTTTTGTTGCCTTTTTTTCTCATTATTTTTCCCTTTTGTTCTAATTTTTCTTTCACAACATGACTAATATGGAAATATGTTTTAAATGATTGCACATGTATAATCTATATTAGGTTGCTTGCTGTCTGGGGAAAGGAAGAGGGAAAAAGAAAAAAATCAAAACTTAAAATTTTACAAAAATGAATGCTAAAAAGTATCTTTACATGTAATTGGAAAAATCAAATACTATTGAAGGAAAAAAGAAAGCTGAGAAGATAGGAAAAAATCCATATCATCCCTATTTTTTTTGAGAGCTATCTATTATTATTATTTTTTTTTGCTAAGGCAATTGGGGTTAAGTTACTTATCCAGGGTCACACAGCTAGGACGTGTTAAGTGTCTGAGACCAGATTTCAACTCAGGTCTTCCTGACTTCAGAGCTGGTGCTCCATCAACTACACCAACTAGCTGCCCCTATTTAATATTTAACAGCATACCCCCAGCTATCATTCTTCTTAATTCAGACCAAAGTCATGCTTGCTTTTGTGACAATGATATTACTATTTTTATATTTTGGCAAGGCAATTGGGGTTAAATGACTTGGCCAGGGCCACGCATCTAGAAAGCATCAAGTGCCTAAGCCCCTGAACTCAAGACCTCTTGACTACAAGACCAGTACTCTATCTAATAAGCCATTTACCTCCCTCTAACTATATTACGACTAATTATTATGGAGTTCGCAATGCAGTAAAATCCCTAGATAGCTTTTAGATAGACAACTTTTAACCTAACCAGCTTTCTCCTATATTGTATCTTTGAAATCAATTCTTGAGCCCAAATTTCACATTTATAACTGCTAAATTTCATTTTATTAAATTTAACCCAATGTTCTAGCTATCAAGAACTTCTTGGATAATCTACTCCTTGGCTTTGTGTCATCTGAAAATTTCATAAACCTATCATTTATGCCCTCACCAAGCCTTGAAACAAATATTAAGTAGCACAGTGTGAAATATAAATTGCTAAAACAATTTACAGGAGATGCCCTCCTAAGTCTGTGTCAAATTATTAATGATTATTTGGAGTACATCCATTAAATTATTTCAAAATCTATCTGGTTATTTTACCATCCAGTGTCTACATCTTTCCCATAAAAATAGTATGAAATCACTTTGCTGAAAACCTAGGCACTATCTAGAAATTACCACATTGCCCAGAAGCAGCTTACTGTGAAAAACGAAAGTAAGGTGAGTCTGGAAGGCCCTGTTTTTTATGAAATAATAGATGCTCTTTGTAAGTCGTACCTCCTTCTCTTTTTAATAGTAAAGTCTAAAATTTTGTGAAGAAACAAATTCAAGTTCTTTTACTAGAATTTGGAGACTCCATTCTATTCTGTTCTCTTTTAAACATTGAGAGTATATGTGTTCTCCTGCAATTCTGAAATATCCTTCTCATTTTCCATCATATTTCAAATGTCAGAGAGAGAATGACTCAGAAAATACATCCAGTAATTGGGGATACAGATTGTATGACCAGGGACTTAAATTCATCAAAGGCAGTTTTTCTTTTTGCCAGTATTATCTTTCTTTTGTATCCAGAATGTCATTCCTAAGAATTTCCCAAGAGGGGAATATAGAATTTTAGTCCATGGGATTCTCTTTAACTTACATCTGAATTCTTTGAATTTTGTTTTATCAAGATCTAGGGTTCACATTAGAGAATGTCCAACTTTCTTCGCCTTTTCTGCAACAAACTCTCTCCCTCTCAAAGTTCTCATAATTGGGACATCTAGGTAGCACAGTAAATAAAGCACCAGCCCTAAACTCAGGAGGACTTGAATTCAAATCTGACCTCAGACACTTAACACATCCTAGCTGTGTGACCCTGGGCAAGTCACAACCCAAAATGCCTCAGCAAAACTAAATAAAGTTCTCATAATTTCTACCCTCATCAAACAGGTTCTTCCTGACAGAATAACCAGGCACAAAATGGAATTTCTCCTTGTTGATCAGTTCAAGCTTTAGAAAGATAGAATTATTCATGTCAAGAAGAGAGTAGCTCTTCTGCTTTTGGTTATGGGATTGAGGGGGGCACCCAATATTATTAATATAGCATACTTTTATGCCATACTTGAGATTTGTTTCCCCAAATGATCTATTTCTCATTTCTTTCTATGAAGTCTGTAGCATAATCTCATTAGAAAATCACTTTTGCAATCATGGTACCAAAAGAAAGATGTAAGAAAACGTCCCCACTTCACTACTTTTCAGAGGTGAGAGATCCATAGTTAATAAGCTTCAGACTTTTATGATTTATTCATTTTTCACTGACTTTTTTCTCTTCTGTTAATTTTTTTTAAAAAAATATTATTTTAATGTGAGATACTCTTTGGCAGAGAAAGGATAATGGATGAAATTTTTATTGTGTAAAAACAAAAAATATCAATAAAATATATTTTTTTAAAAAGAAAATTGTTGAGGGGGGTGGAGCCAAGATGGAGAACTGCAGACAGCATTCCCTGTGAGCTCCTGAGACCTTCCCTCAGACCCAGACAAATTGAGACTCCGAACTGGTTTTGGAGTGAGGGCTCCACCAAACACTTGGACTACAATGCACTTCTATCAACAATCTACTTTGAAAAAAATTCAGAGAAGGTTAGCCTCAGGGGATCGGCCGCTGGCCGGGGTCAGACACCAGCGCGCGGGGCGGAAGTTGGACAGAAGTGGGTTTTAGGCACCCAGGAAGCCCCTGGGAGATGCCTGGGCCACTTTGCTCTGCTTGTGGGCAGGTGCTTTGGTAGGTCTGCCTTTGGCAAAGGGTGGATTGAGAGCAGCTGAAAATGTGGTCCTAGTGCGGATTTAGCTGCCCAGCCTCAAACCAGAAGTCAACTCGACAAACTGGCCCAGGGCAAATTGAAACTGTAGCAGAATCCCCTGCTGGTGACTGATACCTCAGTTCAAAATCATGAGTAAGAAGCAGAAGAGAGCTCTCACCATAGACAGCTTCTACGGAGAAAAAGTAGAGCAGTCCCCAGATCCTGAGATTCTGAAAACAATCCCAGATAAAGCCACAAAGGCAGACTTAAGCGGGTCTCCCTTTCAGAAGGTTTACCTGGAAGATTGCATAAAGAATCTCAAAAGAGAGCTAGAAGAAGAATGGGGAAATAAATTGAGATCAGGGCAACAGAGATATCAAAAACTAGAAAACAGGACTGGTGAATTGGAAAAACAAAACAATTCACTGAAAAATAAAATTGGTGAATTGGAAAAAATCACCAATCCACTGGAAACTGAAAATGGTGAATTGGAAAAAGACAGCAATTCACTGAAAAATAAAACTGGCAAAATGGAAAAAGAATGCATTGAATCAAGAAATTCAACTGGCCAGCTACAAAAGGAGCTAAAAAAGATAACTGAAGGAAATAATACTTTAAAAATTAAAATTGAATAAATAGAAGTAAATCACTCAATAAGACTTCAAGAATCAGTCAAACAAAAACAAAAAAATGAAAAAATAGAAGAAAATATGAAATATCTCCTAGGAAAAACAACTGACATAGAAAACAGATCCAGGAGAGACAATCTAAGGATTATCGGACTCCCTGAAAGTCATGATGAAAAAAAGAACCTTGATGCTATCTTCCAGGAAAACATGAAAGAGAACTGCCCTAATGTTTTAGAATCAGATGGCAAAATTGGCATTGAAAGAATTCACCAATCACCTACTGAAAGAGACCCCAAAATTAAAACCCCAAGGAATATCGTGGCCAAATTAAAGGACTATTGCACCAAGGAAAGGATATTACAAGCAGCTAGAAAGAAAGAGTTCAAATACTGAGGAACTGTAATTAGAATTACACAAGTTCTTTCACCTTCCACATTAAAGGATCAAAGGGCCTGGAATCAGATATTCTGAAAGGCAAAAGAACTTGGATTACAGCCAAGAATAAGTTATCCAGATAGAATGAGCATCATCTTCCAGGGAAGAAGATGGTCATTCAATGATACAGGAGAATTTCACCTGTTTCTAATGAAAAGACCAGATCTGAACAAAAAATTTGACCTCCGGGGCAGCTAGGTTGCGCAGTGGATAGAGCACCAGCCCTGAAGTCAGGAGGACCTGAGTTCAAATCTGGTCTCAGACACTTAACATTCTCTAGCTGTGTGACCTTGGGCAAGTCACTTAACCTCAATTGCCTCAACAAAAAAAAAAAAAAAAAAAAAATTTGACCTCCAAATACAGAACTCAAGAGAAGCATAAAAAGGTAAAAAGGAAAGAACTCTTGAGAACTATATTTCTACTATAGGTATTCTTAAAGAATCGGGGTATAATTTGATTTTTCTTTGATAATAATGGAAAGGAAATTAGAGATGGAAGGGATAGCATACTGAAAAGAAAAAGGGGGAGGGGGGAGAAGGAGGCAAAATAAAGTAAAAATAAAGGAGGTAAAATAAGGCAAAATCTCATAAAGAGACATAGAAGATCTAATATAATTGAGGGAAAGTAGGGAGGGCGATGAGTATTGTGTAAACCCTACTCTCATTAGATTGGACTCTGAGAGAGTATATCAGACACATTTGGCTTCAAAGAAAGGCCTGACCCTCCTTGTGGGAAGGTGGGAGGGAAAGGAGGAAAGGAAAAGGATAGACTAATAGAAGGATTAGGGGAAAGGTATAAAGGGGAGGGAGGGATTCCAAAGCAGGGAGGACTGTTGGTGGGAAGTGGCCATCAAAAATAAAGTACTGGGGAGGGGGAAGGGAGAGATGGGAAAGGGAAGAGAAAATCATAACTCTGGGTAAATAAAATGGCAGAAAATACAGATATAGTTATTTTAACTGTGAATGTGAATGGGATAAACTCTCCCATAAAATGGAAGTGGGTAGCAGACTGGATTAAAAACCAGAATCCTACAATATGTTGTTTACGAGAAATACATCTAAAACATAGAGATACATACAGAGTGAAGGTAAAGGGCTGGAGCAGAATCTTCTATGGTTCAGGTGAACAAAGAAAGGCAGGGGTAGCAATCCTTATCTTGGATCAAGTAAAAACAAAAATAGATCTAATTAAAAGAGATAAGGAAGGAAATTATATTTTACTAAAGGATACCATAGACAATGAAGCAGTATCAATACTAAACATATATGCACCAAGTGGTATGGCATCCAAATTCCTAGAGGAGAAACTAACAGAGATGCAAGGAGAAATAGACAGTAATACTATACTAGTGGGGGAACTCAACCTTGCTCTCTCAGAATTAGATAAATCTAACCACAAAATAAATAACAAAGAAGTTAGGGAGGTAAACAAAAGGCTAGAAAAGTTAGGTATGATAGATCTCTGGAGGAAATTGAATGGTAATAGAAGGGAGTATGCTTTTTTTAGGGGTTCATGGAACTTATACGAAAATTGATCATGTGTTAGGGCATAAAAACCTCAAAATCAAATGCAGAAAAGCAAAAATATTGAATGCATCCTTCTCAGATTATGATGCAATAAAACTCACATGTAATATAAGGCCAGGAGAAAATAGACCACAAGTTAATTGGAAATTAAATAATCTAATCCTGAAGAATGAATGGGTGAAAGAGCAAATTATAGACACAATCGATAATTTCATCCAGGAAATGACAATAATGAGACAACATACCAAAATTTGTGGGACATGGCTAAAGCGTTTATAAGGGGTAATTTTATATCTCTAGATGCTTACTTGCATAAAACAGAGAAAGAGAAGATCAATGAACTGGGCTTACAATTTAAAAAGCTAGAAAAAGACCAAATAAAAAACCCTCAATTAAATACCAAATTAGAAATTCTGAAAATTAAAGGGGAGATCAATAAAATTGAAAATAAGAAAACTATTGAATTAATAAATAAAACTAAGTGTTGGTTTTATGAAAAAACCAACAAAATAGATAAGCCTTTAGTTAATTTGATTAGAAAAAGGAAAGAAGAAAATCAAATTGTTAGTCTCAAAAATGATAAGGGAGAACTTTCCTCCAATGAAGAGGATATTAGAGCAATAATGAGGAGTTACTTTGCTCAACTTTATGCCAGTAAGTTTGATAATGTAAATGAAATGGAGGAATATCTACAAAAATATATATTGCCCTAGGTTAACAGAAAGGGAAATAAATTATTTAAATAGCCCCATTTTGGAAAAAGAAATAAAAGAAGCTATTAATCAACTCCCTAAGAAAAAATCTCCAGGACCAGATGGATTTACATGTGAATTCTACCAAACATTTGAAGAACAATTAATCCCAATACTATATAAACTATTTGAAAAAATAGGGAAAGAAGGTATACTACCAAATTCCTTCTATGACACAGATATGGTGCTGAGAGCTAAACCAGGTAGGGAGAAAACTGAGAAAGAAAACTATAGAACCATTTCCCTAATGAATATTGATGCAAAAAAATTTAAATAAGATTTTAACAACAAGTTATCCCAAGGATAATACACTATGACCAAGTAGGATTTATACCAGGAACGCAGTGCTGGTTCAATATTAGGAAAACTATTAGCATAATCAATTATATTAATAACCAAATTAACAACAACTATATGATTATCTCAATAGATGCAGAAAAAGCCTTTGATAAAATCCAACACCCATTCCTATTAAAAACACTGGAGAGTATAGGAATAAATGGGCTTTTCCTTAAAATGATTAGTAGTATCTACTTAAAACCTTCAGCAAGCATCATATGTAAGGGAGTCAAACTAGAACCATTCCCAGTAAGATCAGGAATGAAACAAGGCTGCCCACTGTCACCATTATTATTTAATATTGAGTTAGAAATGTTAGCTTTGGCAGTGAGAGAAGAAAAGGAAATTAAAGGAATTAGAGTAGGTAACGAGGAAACCAAATTATCACTCCTTGCAGATGACATGATGGTATACTTAGAGAACCTTAGAAACTCAACTGAAAAATTACTAGAAACAATTCACAACTTTAGCAAAATTGCAGGATTCAAAATAAATCCACATAAATCATCAGCATTTTTATATATTACCAATAAAGTTCATCAGCAAGAGATACAAAAAGAAATTCCATTCAAAATAACTGTTGATAGTATAAAATATTTGGGAATTTATCTGCCAAGGGAAAGTCAGGAATTATATGAACTAAACTACAAAACACTTTCCACACAAATAAAATCAGACCTACTCAATTGGAAAAACTTAAAATGCTCATGGGTAGGCCAAGCAAATATAATAAAAATGACAATACTACCCAAACTAATTTACTTAGTTAATACCATACCAATTTAACTCCCAAGAAATTATCTTACAGATCTAGAAAAATAGTAGCAAAATTCATTTGGAAGAACAAAAGGTCAAGAGTTTCAAGAGAATTAATGAAAAAAAAAAAAAGACTGATGATGGTGTACTTTCTGTGCCATATCTAAAACTATATTACAAAGCAGCAGTCATCAAAACCATTTGGTACTGGCTAAGAAATAGAATAGTCGATCAGTGGAATAGGATAGAATCACAAGACAAACTAGGCAATACCTATACCAATTTAGTCTTTGATAAACCCAAAGACCCAAGCTTCTGGGATAAGTACTCAGTATTTGACAAAAACTGCTGGGAAAATTGGAAACTAGTGTGGAAGAAATTAGGGCTTGACCCACATCTAACACCACATACCAAGATAAGATCTAAATGGGTTCATGATCTGGATATAAAGAGTGATAGTATAAGTAAATTAGAGGAACATAATATTGTTTACCTCTCAGACCTATGGAGATGGAATAAATTTATGTCCAAAGAAGAACTGGAACTCTTAATTGAAAACCAGATAGATAACTTTGACTATATTAAGTTAAAAAGTTTTTGTACAAACAAAACCAATGCAGTCAAGATTAGGAGGGAAGCAATAAATTGGGAAACCATCTTTACATTTAAGGGTTCTGATAAAGGTCTCATCTCTAAAATATATAGAAAATTGTCTCATATTTATAAAAATTCAAGCCATTCTCCAATCTATAAATGGTCAAAGGATATGAACAGACAATTTTTAGATGATGAAATTAAAACTATTTATAGTCATATGAAAAGGTGCTCCAAATCACTATTGATCAGAGAAATGCAAATCAAGACAACCCTGAGGTACCACTACACACCTGTCAGATTGGCTAAAATGACAGGAAAAGTTAATGATGAATATTGGAGGGGATGTGGGACGACTGGGACATTGATGCATTTTTGGTGGAGCTGTGAACGGATACAGCCATCCTGGAGAGCAATTTGGAACTATGCCCAAAAAGTTATCAAACTGTGCATACCCTTTGACCCAGCAGTGTTTCTACTGGGCCTATATCCCAAAGAAATCATAAAGGAAGGAAAGGGCCCCACATGTGTAAGAATGTTTGTGGCAGCCCTTTTTGTAGTGGCTAGAAACTGGAAACTGAATAGATGCCCTTCAATTGGAGAATGGCTGAATAAATTATGGTATATGAATATTATAGAATATTATTGTTCTGTAAGAAATGACCAGCAGGACGATTTCAGAGAGGCCTGGAGAGACTTGCATGAACTGATGCTGAGTGAAATTAGCAGAACCAGGAGATCATTATATATGACAACAACAATATTATATGACGATCAATTCTGATGGACATGGCTCCCTTCAACAATGAAATGTTTCAAACCACTTCCAATTGTTCACTGAAGAAAGCCATATATGCCCAGAAAGAGGGATGTGAAATGTGGACCACAACATAACATTCTCATACTCTTGATTGACATTTGCTTACATTGTATTTCCTTTATCTGATATGTCTTTTGTGTAGATATGATTTTTCTTGCACAACAATGATAAGTTTGGAAATATGTATACATGTATTCGATTTGCCAAGTATTTTAACATAATTAACATGTAGTGGATATCCTGCCATCTAGGGAAGGGGTGGGGATTTGGGGGAAAAATTTGTAACAGAAAACTATGTAAGGGTTAATGTTGAAGAAACATATGTTATGCAAATAAAATAAAATTTTCAAAAAAAAAAAAAAGAAAGAAAGAAAGAAAAGAAAATTGTTTTGGTTTCTCCCTCAATTCATCCCAAAAACTTTGTGCTATATTTTCTAACTATGTTTCCTGAATTTTCTTACATTATTTACCTTTATATTATATATTGCTACCCAACCCTAGTGTCTATTTTATATATCAAATTTCTTATGCAGAATTCATACTCTGTGAAATGCAAATTGAAACAACTCTGAGGTATGAGAAACTTCATACCTATCATATTGGCTGAGATGACCAGAAAAGATAATGATGAATGTTAGAGGGGACTAGAAGGAAATTGGAACACTAATTCATTGTTGGTGGAATTATGAACTAACCCATTCATTTCAGAGAGCAATTTGAAACTATACCCAAAGGGCTATAAAACTGTGCATACCCTTTGATCCAACAATGTCACTACTGGGTCTGTATCCCAAAGAGATCATTAAAGAAGGGAAAGGACTTAACATGTTCAAAAGTAGTTGTAGCAGTTCTTTTTGTGGTGACAAGGAATTAGAAATTGAGTAGATAGCCATAAAATGGAAAATGGCTGAATAACTTATGGTATGAGACAGGAATACTGGATTTGATATCAGAATTGGGAATGTTTTATGACAGACCTTGCTACAATAATCACTTTTGTCTTTCTTTTTATGGTCATATTACATAAAAGTTCTAGATATTTCTTCTGCCAGTAAGAGGAAAACTCCAAATGGCTTTAAAAGACTCAAATCTCATTTGTAACAACCAAAAATCACATATCATGTTTTTTTAAAGCTATCTTTAAGGAATAATGAAAAATTAAATAATGTTCTATGTTAGACGAAGAAACTAAAATTCAAAAGTCTACTTTATAAATTGCATGTTGTAACATTTAATCTGGAATGTTTTGATCTTCATTCTTTTTCTCTCTTTTACACTAAAGTGTATTACAGCTGGATAAACTCAAATTGATTTAGAGAGTGATAGTCTTTAAAAATAATTTCTATGGGTTGTCATCCAGGGTCTTCATATCTAGGTTCTGATAATTTCAGGAAATATCTTTCTGTAGACCATTATTATTTACACACACAAAAATCTATTTTGAGGAATTCCCTAATAAAGTGTAACAAACAGTTATCTAAAGGAATTCAATTCTAAGTGGTAATAATTCTTTGAAAAGTAACCACTTTATTGAGTTCATTTATTTTCCTTCTTTATTTTGAGATACAATAGAATATATATGTTCATAAAAAATTATATCATATTTTTTCAGTCTTTCATGCAAAGGATGATGTTTTAAGGCTTGTTTTAAGACCCTCCCCTTAAAACATTCTTCTTTTTCATCTCTGCAACTTAGAATGCTAAATTCTTTCAAAGTTCAACTTAGTGGCTCCTTTGTACATAAGCCTTTCCCTGACTTTCCCTTATTATTAGTCTTCCCAAACTTTGATCCTGGAATTATTTTATATTTAGTTTATATGCATTTTGCTTTATCTTCTCTGTACATGTATAGTCTCCCTTAGTACAATATAAGCTTCCTGAGAACATGGACTTTTTGGTTTTTTTGTTTGTTGGTTGGTTTTGTGTTTGTGTGTGTGTGTGTGTGTGTGTGTGTATCTATAGCACTTGGCATACAATATGGCACATAGAAGTTTTTAAATAATATTTATTGAATCAAATCAGATAGAAATTCATTCACCAAATAAAACTGTAGATAAAATTTTTCAAGGATTTTCATACATGGCAGCAAATATTCAAAAATAAAATAATATTCTTTAACAAGTACATTGTGAAGATTGGTAATGTAGTTTTCTTGGATCACATTTTCCTTCTGAATAGTAGCGATTTCTGGATACTTCTTAATATCTTAGAAATTCCCCCTGATATTGAACCTGAAACATTCTAAACACACCAATCTATTCAGGATAACACAAATGAGTCTTGTACAGTGAGACTGCATATGGCTATCGTTCTATTTCTGTTCTGAAAAATTATCATAATCTTGGAAAACTTAAAAAGCACTTGGTGAAAAATTTGGAATGGTCATACCAGACACCATCAAATATGATTATGGTCATGTAAAAGTAAGGAAAATGTAAATGATGCATTTTTCCTTGGTGATTGAAAAGTAGAAGCAGAGCAGTTTCATTTTTGTATGTGGTATATACAATAAAGTGATACCCAGAATGTCTATTACTTCTATTATCTCTGCTTGCCCACCCTCTGCAATGATCAGTTTCTCTGCTCTGTTTATTTTGGATGCAAGTCAAAAGCAGATCTTCTCTTTGTCATTTTCTTAGTGTTTAGCTCATAGTATCCCACAGAGTTGATAAGATTTATATCAAAAAGCATATTTTCTGCTTTATAGATGGCCCAGTTAAAAGTCAATTATCATTTAGATTGCCATGATATTTAAACAAAATTCATTCTCCACTTGGTTCTTGGTAAATATGGTATTTGTATTGAGTACTCAAGGATAAAACATTTTTACCACATGGTAAGTTTGCAATCCTGACTTGTTATTTTTACTATGACTGTTATTTTACTTTTAAAACTCAGGTGGTTCTTATACAAACTCATTATAAAAGAATGGGCTCTTTTGGTACACTGTTGTTAGTATGGAAATTCTCTAGTGATAATGGAAAGTATCCATAAACACTCTTTTCAATTAGTGGCCAAAAACTACATTCCCTAACTCTAGAGACTTTGCAAGAAACAGTCATGAAACTACTCCAATGACTCAGGAAATGACTTTACTCCAAAATTTTTCCCTTTCCACATTTACATTCCTTCAATTGATAGATATATTTGTTTATTTTGTTCTACTTGTTGGTGCCTTGTGTCACTAAGTAGAAGTGCTGTCAATATAACTTCCTAATTTATTAATACAGACAATTCTTGCTTTACATAAATGAAGACTACTACTAAAAAAATTTTTAAGTGCTGCAGATTTCTCCACAAATGTGGGGGAAGGGAGGAAAGGAGGAAAGTAAGGTGAAAAGAAGGAAGAAAGGAGCAGAACATGGAGGAAAGGAATTGGCACACAGTTCAAGGGGGGAGGGGAGCAGATAAGAGATTTTTTTAAATAATAGTTTGTGACATCTTGATGAAGGTTATCAAGGCAGCAGTTTAGTAATTTGTAATTTATAACATAGATCTTCTTTGTTAATGGTATTGCCAAGATATTGAGACACACTGTTTTCCAGAGCTAAGTCTAGAAAGGAAATTGCTCTATGCTTGGCGTAACAATACTTTATGCTCACCCTCTGGGCAATCTCAACTACAGCAAAATCCCAGAATTGGTTCATATAATTTTTTTTTTTTTTTTTTTGCTTTGACCAGTGCCAGGTATTCTCTGAGTTCCAGACGAACATTTGCTATATGTTCTGCTCTAGTCAAGAAGCCTAGTTATATATGGAACTTGTCACGTTGTTGCTGTTATTCCTCACTATCAGGGCTACAGCTCACTGTATAGTTATTAGTATAAGTACTGAGATTTAGTCAAACTAAAGCAGATGCCCCCTTCCTGCACCCCCCCACCCCCCCAACTAGGGATGGTGCTCTGACGCATGTGTCCTTGCTTGGAAACCTTTTCCTTCACTTTGAAATCAAATTTCTCTGATTCCTGACTCTCTTTTCTCTAGCCTGCTTTGTTTGGCTCTGGACATCGACAATTTAGAGGCTGGTTTGGTCTAGTTAACAGTATATATAACTGAGATATGACAGAAAACTTTTTGAAACTTATCAGACCATTGCTGATAATTCACAGAGGAACAAATGATATAGTCAGAAGAAATTCATACAAGACTTATATGAATTAATGTGAAGTGAAGTAAGCAGAACTAGGATATTATTTTCACAGTGACCATAATCATGAAAATAAAAACAGCACAGAGGGACTTTAGAACTCTGTCCAATTCCTGGACCAGTTGTGACTTCAGATAGTGAAGCATGCATCCTGTCTCATAGCAAAAAAAAAAAAAGGGGGGGGTGTAATGAGTGGATTACAGATTCAAAGTGACTCAGAGCTAAAGTGTTGATTTGTCTGATTTATGGGAGAAATGAACTATTATGAAAAATAATGAGAATTCATACTATTAATAGCTAATTACTAATATGTGATCCATCCTTTCCCTTTTTTTTAATGTTAAAATCTAACTCTTTAAAAAGTCAGTCAATCTCTGAAGGGCATAGCTGAATGATGAGATTTTCTCCTAGCCCCCAAGGCACATGCTCATTACCTTTGATCAGGCTGGACCCCACCCAACTGGAAGGCCAAATTTTTATTTAGCATATAAAGGGAATCCAGTCTAGGAGAGCCTTTGCCTAGAACAGGAAGTCCCTGACCTTTTGAGTTCAGAGCAGTAAAAAACTGGCCAGAAAGGTTAGGATGGAGAAGACTTCCCCAGATCCTTTGAGGATTCACAGTCTTATGATCAAGCCACCTTCTCAGCAGATGGAACTGAAGATTTAGCAAATCTCCTTTTTAAATGTTCACCAATCAGGATTAATTTTCACTTTTCAGGAGAGTTCTCTTTTAGTAGGTATTTCAGGGTCTCACTTGGCATCTTTGGTTGCTGCTAGAAACCACTGACTGTCAATTTATTAATTGTCAACTAGCCAAAATAATAATTTAATTATTAATTACCCAGAAACTCTTGCCTCTGGGAGATTTTCATTCATCTCACCTAGTTGTAATTCTTTGTTTTAAGGAAAAGTTCTGATAGGTGAAGGCATGGGAGACATTTGGAAGTGACAACAATGTAAAAAGGAGAGTAACAATAAAATTTCACAGACCATAAACTGAAAATTTTAGAGGTAAAAGGAGAGTATTTGTCATTGCTAGGCAAGGTCAGGGTATTGCAAGAATGACCAGATGTATTCTGCTAATCCCAGAAAGCAGAAGTAAAGGAAAATGGTGGAAATTGCTAAGAGTAGTAATTTATCTGAATATAAAGAAAAACTTCCTAACAATTGGATCTATCCAAAAGTGGAATTGGCTTTCTCAGAAGGCTATGGATCACTTCTCATAGGGAGAGCTTCAAGAGACTAGATAGTCATTTATTGGGATGACTTTGTCAGATTTGGGGCAATTTGTCAGGTATAATTTAGACTATCAGACCTAAGACATACCTTCATCTCTAAAATTCTATGATTCTGTGAAACACAAATCATGGCCTCAAAAATGGACACAATTCATAGAAATGAACAGAACATTCCTACTGCTTCCAGTATTTAATGCAATTAAACTTGTTCTCTCTAAAGTCAATTCCTGGGGAAGCTAGATGGCTCAGTGGATAGAGCACCAGCCCTGAAGTCAGGAGGACCTGAGTTCAAATCTGGTCTCAGACATTTCCTAGCTATGTGACCCTGGGCAAGTCACTTAACCCCAATAGCCTTAGCAAAAAATAAATAAATAAAGTCAATTCCTCTACCAGACATAATTATTCATAGATATACTATCTAGGATAGCAAATAAGTCCACTCTGATTTTACTACAGTTATTTTAACCTTCCTTTGAATAGAAAGAAGAAACCCTTCAATTTGACACACTAGTAATCTCTTGAGCTTCAATTCAAACACAAAGCTTTCATGTACGTATCTACTTGGCCAAAACATCTGTGATACAAAATTTGGAAAGTAATTAGCCTGATACAAAGCTGAGGCTTAATAATATGTTCCCTTCTTTTCATCTTCTCTTCTCAACTATGGATATGGAGACATTAGATTTATTGTTGGAAGAGACCCGAAATGTTATCTTCACCAATTCTTCCCTTTAATCTTAATTTTAAAAAGTTTTAAAAGGCAAAGTGATCTGTCCAATCTCACACAGGTAATACAAAGCACAGCCAGGATTCAAAAGTAGATGCCCTGTTTCCAAATTCAGTGTTTCCTAGCTTACCTTTCCATGGAAGAATACAATTCCTATACTCAAAAAATTTATAATTTATTAGGAAAAATAAGATAAATATGTGAATGAGTATAATCTAATAAAAAGGATAAGTTCAAACAGAGATATGAGAGACTTGAGAAATAAAATGTTACTGGGCAGTATCAGAGAAAGCTTCATAAAGGAGATAGTTCCTGAGTTGTACTCTGAAGCATAATGTCATAAATAAAAAACCAAATTAGTCAAGAACTGAGTAAAGAAAAGGCCTGAGTAAAAGAATAGTTCAGATTCAGGATATAAGAAAGTAGGGTACGGGGTGGCTAGGTGGCGCAGTGGATAGAGCACCAGCACTGAATTCAGGAGGACCTGAGTTCAAATCTGGTTTCAGATACTTAACATGTCCTAGCTGTGTGACCCTGGGCAAGTCACTTAACCCCAATTGCCTCAGCGCAAAAAAAAAAAAAAAAAAGAAAGTAGGGTACCTTAACTGATTGTTAACCTAATGAATTTCATGTTGAGAATGTGTAATTTTAGACATGCCATATTAAGAATATTGGAAGAGATAGAATAACATTGGTCCTTTATCTTAGAAATTAACACAGGAGTTAAACCTTCAATGACATTCATGAGGATGTAGTTGCAAGAAGGACCATAAGAAGGCGATACCAATAGAATCCAATAGAAGATAGCCAGAAAATAAACCTTGGATGAAATAAGAATGAACTGAAGCAATGTTTAGCAGGTGCAATAGGATGGTTGCCAAGACAACACAGCTTGGATTTGGACTGGGCATGTGCAAACTGTGCAAACTGTAGTAAACAACTGAGATGGGACAGCAAAAGCTGACTTTTGAAGTGAGAGCAGAATGATGGCAGCAAACATCCTTATACAGAAAGAGAATAGAAGGTATCTTAATGAACATGAAAGAGTGTGTGTAGAAAAGAATTGGATTTGATCTATGCATGTGGGCAAGTCTAGTTCCCAAAGCTTTAGCCAGGGCTAAATATGCTCAATAAAATAGTCAGATAAAGGAAAGTTTCTCTACATTATTCATGGCATGTTCAGAGGCTGAGTTGGGTTTGGGAATCTGAAGAAAAGGCAGAGGAAGGATTTCTACAAGAGGAGATATCAAGGAAGATCATGCTAGGTATGGATTAAAGAGAGAAAACTGAATTGGTTTAAAAGAAACCTAGGTCACCTGAAATATAGGGTAAATATAGGAAAGTGCAATAAAGTTGCAAAAGAAACAATGAAGACAATAAACAAGCATTTATTAAGCACCTAATAAGTGCCAGGCATGTGCTAAGCATTTTGCAAATGTTATCTTATTTGAACCTTACAACAACATTGGAAATTAGGTGCTATTATGATCCCTATAAGAAAACTAACCAGACAGATGTTAAGGGACTCATCCAGGCTCACATAGCTATTAAGAGTCTGAGACTGTATTTGAACTCAGCTCTTCCTAATTCCAGGCCCAGCACTCTGTTCACTGTGCCACATAACTGCCTCTAGAAAGAAAAGTTTGATCTAGAAAATAAAGGTATTTTGCAAGGCTAAGGCAGTTTGTTTTATTTTATAAACAAATAGGAACCGATGAATATTTTAAGAAGAAAATGATATGGTCTAATCTAAACATTGGAAGACAACTCTGATAATAATGTGAGTAGGTACTAAAAAGAAACAAGAGGCTATGAAAATAGCCCTAGTGAGAGGTAACAAGCATCTAAACTAGATTTGAAACAAGTATTTATGGAGAGAGGAATGGATTCAACATAATTTTCCAAGAGTGAATCAGTAGCAATTGCTAGAATGTGAGGATGCCAGCCAGAGATAAAAGAAAGCAAGAAAAGAATCAAATATGACCTTCAAATTTTTAATCTTTTTGGCTGGGGAAATAGTGGAGCCATCAACAAAAACAGAAAAGCTATGAGAAAGAACAGGTCTTTAGGGCAGGAATTAAAAATCATTTTGAGACATATTCAGTTTGAGATGATAGCAGAATATCCAGCAAGCAGCAGGAGATACAAGACTAGAATTCACTTGGTCAGCTACATTGAAGTAAGCATTAGAACAATAAATATGAATGATGGGGTTGCCAGTGAAAAAGAATATAGAAAAGGGACAAAAATAGAATCTTTGGGGAGATCCACATACATGGGGTACAAGAAAAAAGAAGAGCCAGCATAGGAAACCAAAAAGAGGAAAGAAATAGGAGGTGAGCCAATAAAAAGTCCAAAGTCATGGAATCCAAAGAAGAGGAGAGTATAAAACATAGACTGATCAAAAAGGAAAAATGCCATAAAAAGTTCTGATAAAGATTTATTGCATTTAGGCAAAAAGATGGTTGTTAGTACTTAAGGATTTTCAGCAGAAGGGTGGGGACTGGAAGCAGTTTGCAAGAGTTTAAAGAGAGACTGAATGGCATCATATAAGTAAGAAATAAAATAAAATGATTGAGAAAAAACCACTTGTCTTAAAGTCTTTAACAATAAAAAATTGCTCATTCTCCATGAATTACAACTCACCAGCAATGTGATTGTTGTAAACACAGTCACTGAAGCAGAGACAGAAAACTGCAATCTGATAGTAAAGTCAGTATTTTGTTGGGTACTGATGACATCCAATGAGTTATGATGAGGTACAATAAGTCACAAAGGTGAGGAGTTGTCTGGAATGAATTCATAAGCTCAAACCATCTCCTGGGCAAGGCTAAGATAAGCAAAGTTCCTAATGAATTCACAATTAGCAAGGAGAAAGGTAGGAACTTTTCTGGGGAAAGATCCTAAATAAGGTGTGCTAACTATGCCAAGTGTGCACATTAAATCAGTCAGTGGTCATGGTCATTTTGTTTAATACAAAATAATCTCAGGAACCAACATCTGTTGCTTAACTTCCAGATTGTATAAGGTAACAGTGGGTATCAGTACAAGATAGCTCTGGCTGTACAAATTATCTCCACAGGGTCATCTTGTTCCTCACAGATCCTGAGTTGATACCAGGACATGGTATTTTGCTGGGGTCCCCATTCACCTCATCTAGGTACAGAACTGTGACCCACTGATGAATTTGAACAGAAGCAAAAAGCCAAGCACAGACAGATTAAAATTCCTGCAACTTCTTTTTAGTGATACAAATAAGCATCATCCAATCTAAGTTTTCTCATAGCACCTGACTATTCTGCTCCCCAGGACTGCCCTGACAGAGAGACAGAGAGAGAAATAGGCAGAGAGACAGAGACAGACAGAAAGACAGAGAGAGAGAAGGACAGAGAAACAGAGAGAGAAGTTGAGTTGAACTTTGTGTTTAACATAATACAGCAAGGCACAAAATCTGGCAAGTTCCAACAAGCTAGATAGACTTCTAGTACGTCTGATTTCAGGCACAATAGCTGCTTCCAAAAGACTAACCTATCTTAAGTATAAAGCTTATTTCCAGAAAGTTGATTGTTATTTATGAAATTTGGAGGCCATAGCAACTCATGAAACAGGTAAAAATTCAAGCTATCTCACAGTCTTTGATTGTCTTTTCTTTTCCCACTTTAATACTGGGGAAGAGGGACTGGTAAAATATGGGAAGAAGGGATATTAAGTATCTCTGGAATATTGATGTATTTACTTCTGAAACCAAAGTCTTGGTATGGGACTCTCTTTTCATTAGTGCAGATAAATACCCTGGCTTGAGTGAAGAGTTGTGGGACTGGGGAGGGGTGAGAGAGGGTAATTGGCAAGAGAGAAGAAAGTTCTTTGAGCTTTCTTTGAATTATCTTCAAGTCACCAAGTCTCTTCACATTATGAATGCCTCTAGCTTTCAGAAAGAAGTTGAAAGATGTCAACCCCATTTCAGGATACTGAAGGAAAATACTGGGAAGAAATAAAAGGTTCTCCCAGTCTCTATCATGTCTCTATGTCCAGTTTGCTACACTAGAAACTTCAGAAAACACCCCCTAGGGGAGATCTAGGACTCTCTCTTCTAGATCAGCTGAGTTAGCTCATTTCCAATGGCAAAGCATTTTTTTCTATGTTGTCTAACATATATTCTCCAATGTATGATTTATCTAAATTCTGTTTTGCAAATGAATTGGATAAATGGGCTTCTTTGAAAACTGTTATGTGCATTCAGTGTGGAACTAGTATTATTTTGTAGGAAGAAAGTCATCTTGGAGCCTTATTTTTCCCCAATAGTTAGTTTGAGCTTGAAAATCATATCCCTACATTATTAATATTTAAAGAAGCATAGAAATATAGTTGTAGCCCCTTCATCTGAGGAAAGCAAAGTGGCCAAATTTCTGACCAAAACTTCCTGTTCTTCCTCATAACAAGAAATAGAATCTTCTTTGGAGAAGGTTAAGAGACCAAGAGGCTAGAAGTATTTATTCTGCTTCCCTTCAAGCCACAGAATGAAATTCCTCCCATCTTCATGAAACATGTAGGGGATGGTCTTCACAATATATAGACATTGGTACACTTCAGAAAGTTAGGGAAGTAATGGGAGAACAATCCACATTGCTTTCCTTAAGAATGTGTTCTAAAGTTTTCTATCTTTGGACTAGAACTCTCCCTGGCCTTGGTGTACATCTAGTTTACTCAAGCCCTTGATCCATCTTAGTCAAAATGACAATTTTTGACTAAATTAGATAAGTTAATTCAGTTCAAACATCAGTCAAACCACTTATTTAAATAGTCTTATCATTTACTTAATTGACTTGATGATTCAGTTTAGTCCAAATGGTTAAACAGATTGTAGATGAAGTTGGAAATGTAGTCACACTTGGTGTTCATCTATTTTGGCAAAAGACTTCATTTTTCAAGTACTAGAAATTTCAACCAATAATTATCTGCAATTGGACCTGTTTTTTGAAGAATGATCCTGAACAGAATTTAGTGCTGGGATCAACAAAGCCACCAGTCTCCTAAATAACAGCAATGATGGATTTCTGTGGTCATAATCAGGCTTTTATGGATTTAAAACCTGTTAAAACCATTTCCATATAAATACCAATAGTAAAAAATGTTAATTTTACACAATGAGAATAAACCAAAGGAAAAATACACCCTAATCCTTCTGAATACCTAATCAAGGAAAGACTATAGGGCACTGAGGATGGTAGATGATGCCATTATCTTCCACTAATGATTTGGAACCTCATTTCATTACAAAAAGGGAAGGAAGGAAGGAAGGAAGGAAGGAAGGAAGGAAGGAAGGAAGGAAGGAAGGAAGGAAGGAAGGAAGGAAGGAAGGAAGGAAGGGAAGAAAGGAAAGGAAGGAAGGAGGGAGGGAGGAAAGAAAATCTGTATTTAGGTATTTTATGGTTTGTAATAAAGGAAGAGAGATTAAACAAAGTCTTGGCCCCAGAGTGCAGAATGAGAGACAATAAATGGACATTTCAGAGGAGGCATTCAAATTAATGGAAAGAAATACTCCTCAGAAGAAGAATGAGCTACCTCCATAAAGTCTAGACATCCTGGTCATTACAGGCATTCCAATAAAGTTGAGAGTGAAAGGGGGGAAAAAGGAATGTGTTTATTAATCACCTATTATGTACCAAGTATCTTACTAGTATATTACAAATGCCTCATTTGATCCATAAAACAACCCTCTGAGGTAACCATTATCATTACCTCCAATTTACAATTCAAGAAATTGAGGCAGTTAAATGACTTGTCCTGACTGACTTGCCCAGAGTCTTATTAGCCATGTGACCCTGGGAAAATCACTTAATAGTGTTTGCTTCAGTATTCCCTTCTATAATGAAAAGGAAACAGCAAACCATCCCACCCTCATCTTTGCCAAGAAAATCCCAAATGGGATAACAAAGAATAACATAATTGAATTGTGACTCTACAACAACAAAGTTCAACCCCTTTGTTTTACAGATGTTTGCAAGAAGTTAGATGATCTGCCCAGGGTCAGTATAAGATTTGAATCTCCATTTTCCTGACAACAAGTCTAGCATTTTATCTTCTGTTGCTATACATCAGATAAATTTCTTTAGGAAATGGTGATTTTTAGAGTCAAGGTTTTTCCTTTTATTCATTTTCCATTTGCTGTCATCATTAGCTTGTCTCAATAAATATCATGTTTCAGATATCATTATTTACCAGCAGAATATTATTTTCATCCCTATCTTTTCTTCTAATTTGATGCCGACTTTGATGTTTGCTCCAAAAAGCTGATAGTCTAAAATAAATGACTGATTTGGAAGTGACTAGACATTGGACAATGGTCATTTCTTATGCTACAATGCAACATTTTAATTGTGGAATTTTTTGACTATGTTTTCAATTTTATAAGTTTTGGTACATTTAAGATAGAGCTCTCAATTATACCCATTTCACCTTTAGTAAGCTTATGCCCTTCCTAATTGCTTGAGAGAAAGCCCTGGTTTATGAAAATCATTGTCAAAGCACTATCCTCTTAACACCATGCAAAATTCTCCAGTCAATTGTTGCGTCATCTGTTATTGACGAATAGGGCTTTTAAACTGCGAAAATGGCTTACTTGGCCAGTCATCTTGGTCAGTTTCCAACTTTAACATATTTTGAGATATTGAATCCAACATTTTTAAAAAGACATTGGTCCTGACCTACACCTGGGATTATTCATTACAGAAACTTGTTTGAATCTCATTCAATTTTAAACGCCCATATTATAAAAGATGCTGGCATTCAAAGAAAAATATATTAAAGCAATTACATAGAATAACTCATTCTTCTCTTCCCTGTCAATCTCACAATAAACTCCTCTCTACTTTTGAACTATAGAATAAATATAGAATAAAATTTTAGTTTAATGAGTATCAGCTCATGATTAACAAATAACATTTAGAAAATAGAAGAATGTGCCTTTTATAATAATGAAACCAAGTAAAATAAAACAGGTTTCAAAATTCCTTTCTTATGAAAAATGAAATGGCTCATTAACCAAAGTCATAACAACCTATGCTGACTATCAAAGTCAAATATAGGAATAGCCTATAAACCTTAATAGTCTCATGTTATTTGCAGCCTGATGTTCCATTATTATTGAATTTTCCTCTCAAATGATTTTAAGTTCCACCTTATATATACATATATATACATATATATGTATATATATATATATATATATATACACACACACTCTGTTTCAATACACACAACCTAAGAATATCTAGGTTATTTCAACAAAGTTATATTGAAGTGTATTATTTGCCAAGATGCCTCAGTGTTTACAATGAAGGCAAATCATGCCTTTTTAAAAGTATTTGCAAAAAAAAAAAATTGCTATGCCTTGTTAATGAATTCATATAACCACATAACCTTGGAGTTAAATTCAAAGTTAGAGGTGATCTTGTTCTATATCCCAACCAATTCTATAATATTCTCCCACAATAATCATGAAAGATCATGGATCAAGTTTCACAAATTCCTGGAATGGGGAACTTATTGCTTTGTATATTTCATTTATAAAAACCTGTAATCATCTAATTATGTGAAAGTTATTCTTTATACTGAGCTAAAATATAGCTCTCTGAAACTTCCACTTATCAATTCTTTCTCTACCCTATGGAACTGCACCAAATTAATCAAATCCCTTTTTCCAAATAGTAAACATAAAAATATTTTAAAAGTTATCTTGCCCCAACCTCCAAGTTTTCTTTAACTTAAAATAATTTCCATTTCTTCAATCATTTCTCATGACATAATAATGAATTTCATTAATCATTCAAGTTAGTATGCTCTTTGACCAAAGCAGTTGCAATAGGACTATTGCTTCCATAGTTAGATGGATATTGTGCTATTATTAATATGTTCAAAGAAGGAATTAACTATTTAAATAGTTTCTCATGCTGTTAGTTCATACTGAATTTATAATCAATTAAAATACCTGTTTTTTTTTCAGATGATGAAGAAAGCCATTTACACCCAGAGAGAGGCCAGTGGGATCTGAGTGTTTACCACAATATAGCATTTTCACACTTTTTGTTGATGTTTGCTTGCATTTTGTTTTCCTTCTTAGCTTTTTTATTCTTTCTAGATATGATTTTTCTTGTGCAGCAAGATAACTGTATAAATATGTATACATATATTGAATTTGTCATATATTTCAACATGTATTAGACTACCTGCCATCTAGGGAAGGGGGTGGAGGAAAGGAGGGAAAAATTTGGAACAGAAAATTTTACAAGGGTCAATATTGAAAAATTACCCATGTATATATGTTTTGCAAATAAAAAGCTTTAATAAATTTTAAAAAAAGAAAAAATAGATTTAGTGAAATGGAAAAAGCAAATAACTCCTTACAAAATAGTTTTGACAAAATGGAAAAAGAAAGCAACTCTTGAAAAACAGAATTTGTGAAATGAAAAAAAACTCATTGAACAAAACAACTTATTTAAAAATTCAATTGACCAAATACAAAAGTAGCTAAAAAAGGTAACTAAAGAAAATAATTCACTAAAAATCAGAACTGAACAAATAGAAACGAATGACTCAACAAGAATCAAGTCAAGCAAAATCAAAAAAATGAAAAGATAGAAGAAAATGTAAAATACCTACTTGAAAAAACAAGTGACCTAAAAAATAGATCTAGAAGAGAGAATCTAACGATTATTGGACATCCCAATAACCATGATGAAAAAAAAAAAAAAAGAGCCTAGACATCATCTTTCAGGAAATCAAGGAAAACTGCCCTGATATAAGTAAATGTAAGATGAAGGTAAAATAGCCATTGAAAGAATTCACCAATCACCTCCTGAAATAGACTCCAAAATAAAAACTCCAAGGAAAATCATGGCTAAATTTCAGAATTATCAGATCAAAGAAGAAGTATTGCAAGTAGCCAGAAAGAAACTATTCACATATCGAGGAGACACAATGAGGATTACCCAGGACCTAGCTGCTTCCAACTTAAAGGATCGAAGGACCTAAAATTTAATATTACCAAAGGCAAAGGAACTTGTATTACAGCCAAGAATCAACTATCCAGCAAAATTGGCCATTATCTTTCAGGGAAGAAGATGGACATTCAATGATACAGGTGAATTTCATTTATTTCTGATGAAAAGACTAGAGCAGGAAAAAAAATTTAATCTCCAAATACAGAACTCAAGAGAACCATAAAAAAGGTAAACAGGAAAGAACTTTTGAGAACTCTATCTCTGTTATGGGTATACTTACAGAGTGCAAGTATAATTTGATTTTATTGTGATAATGTAAAAAAGAAACTATAGGTAGAAAGGAGAATGTACTGGAAAAAAGAGGAAAATTGAGGTATAATGAGGGAAATTACATCTCATGAAGAGGCAAAGATCTATTATAATTGAGGGAGAGAAGGAAAAGAGATGAACATTGTGAATCTTCTCATCAGATTTGACTCAAAGAGAAAATGTCAAACATATTTAGCTTCACAGAGAAACTTGTCTCACCTTATAGGGAAGTAGAAGGGGAAAGGAAAAAAGAAAAAAGAAGACTAATAGAAAGGAAAACAGAAGTAGTAAAGGAAAGGTATAAGAAAGGGGGAGGCGCTATAAAGGGGGAAGCCTGTTTGAGGGAGGTGGTGATCAGAAGCAAAATACTGAAGAAGAGGGTAAGGGGAAAAGGAAACTGAAAAGCATAACTTTGGGTAAATAAGATGGCAGGAAATGCAAAATTGGTCATTTTAACTGTGAATGTGAATGAGATGAACTCTCCCATAAAACAGAAGCAGATAGCAGACTGGATTAAAAGCCAGAATCCTACAATGTGTTGTTTACAAGAAACACATTTAAAGTAGAGTGATACAAAGTAAAAGTAAAAGGCTGGAGCAGTAAAATAGAGGAGAAGTAAAAAAAATCAGGGGTGCAATCCTGATCTCAGATCAAGAAAAAGTAAAAATAGATCTAATTAAAAGAGATAAGGAAGGAAACTGTATCTTGCTAAAGGGTACCATAAATAATGAAATAATATCAACACTAAACATATATGCACTAAGTGATATAGCATCCAAATTCCTGGAGGAGAAATTAAGAAAGCTGCAAGAAGAAATAGATAGCAAAACTATACTAGTGGGGGATCTCAACCTTGCTCTCTCATAATAACTAGATAAATTGAACCACAAAGTAAATAAGAAATAAGTTAAGGAGGTAAACAAAATGTTAGAAAAATTAGGTATGATAGATCTTTGGAGGAAATTGAATGGAGACAGAAAGGAGCATACTTTTTTCTCAATGGTTTATGGAACCCATACAAAAATTGACTACATATTAGGGCATAAAAATCTCAAAATCAAATGCAGGAAGGCAGAAATAGTAAATGCATCTTTTTCAGATTGTGATGCAATAAGAATCACATGTAATAAAAAGCCAGAGGAAAATAGAAAAAAATAATAAAATACATCTGGAAGAACAAAAGGTCAACATTTTCGAAGGAATTAATGAAAAAAATGCAAAGTGGCCTAGCTGTGCCAGATCTAAAATTATATTATAAAGCAGTAGTTATCAAAACCATTTGGTACAGGCTAAGAAAAAGATTAGTCAATCAGTGGAATAGGTTAAGTTCACAGGACAAAATAGTCAATGACTAGTAATCTAATGTTTGACAAACCCAAAGAAACAAAAACTGCTGGAAAAATTGGAAATTAGTATGGCAGAAATTAGACATTGACCCACACCTAACACCTTACACAAAGAAAAGATCAAAATATGTTCATGATTTAGACAAAAAGAGTGATATTATAAACAAATTAGAAGGACCAAGGATAGTTTACCTCTCAGATCTATGGAGCAGGAAGGAATTTGTGACCAAAGAAGAAATGGAATTCATTATTGATCACAAAATAGATAATTTTGATTATATTAAGTTAAAAAGGTTTTGTATAAACAAAACCAATGCGGACAAAATTAGAAGAGAAGCAATAAACTGGGAAGAAAATTTTACATTCAAGGGTTCTGATAAAGGCCTCATTTCTAAACTATATAGAGAATTGAATCAAATTTATAAGAATTCATGTCATTCTCCAATTAATAAATGGTCAAAGGACATGAACAGGCAATTTTTAGAACAGGCATTTGTAATCATATGAAAAGGTTCACTAAATCATTATTGATCAGAGAAATGCAAATTAAGATAACTCTGAGGTACCACTACACACCTCTCAGATTGGCTAAGATAACAGGATTATATAATGATGAATGTTGGAGGGGATGTGGGAAAACTGAGACACTAATATATTGTTGATGGAGTTATGAATTGATTCTACCATTCTGAAGAGCAAAGGGCTCTTCCAAAGGGCTATGACACTGTGTATACCCTTTGATCCAGCAGTGTTTCTTTCTTTCTTTTTTTTTTTTTTTTTTTGCTGAGGCAATTGGAGTTAAGTGACTTGCCCAGGGTCACACAGCTAGGAAATATTAAGTGTCTGAGGCCAGATTTGAACTCAGGTCTTCCTGATTTCAGGGCTGGTGCTCTATCCACTGTGCCACCTAGCTGCCCCTGCACCACCTAGCTGCTCCAATCCAGCAGTGTTTCTACTGGGCTTGTATCCTAAAGAGATTATAAAGGAGGGAAAGGGACCCACCTGTGCGAAAATGTTTTTAGCAGCCCTTTTTGTGGTGGCAAGAAACTGGAAACTGAGTGGATACTCATTAGTTGGAGAATGGCTGAATAAGTTATGGTATATGAATATTATGGAATATTATTATTCTATGGCAAATGTTTTGTCAGTTAAAGTTTAAGAAATGGTGATGGTTTTTCTTGATGTCTTTTCTTTTATCTGTTTCTCATTTTGTTATGTCAGGAGCTCATTTAAAAATACCAGATTAAAGCTGTTATAACTGAACATCTCTTTTTCTTATCTTCATCCTTTTTTTTTTTTGAATTTGTGTTGATTTTACTTTCCATTCAAGTTTGTTATCAGTTGCACAGATTCAAAAATGAACAATGGAAATGTGAATTGTAAATATCATAGGCTAGAACATATTTCCAATAATAGGTTACTCACAGGAAGTGACATCATATAAAACAATACATACATACGAAACAATACAAAACTTTCTGATGAAAGTATGTTAGTTTCGTAGAAAGAGCAAGAATATGGGTACTCCACTAAATCAAGTAGCTTTTTAGCTCATCCTTCAAAATTGTTTTTACTATAGTCACATCCATACTAGATAAACATTAGCAAACTGAATTCTGTACTTGTATATGTAAAATACAAAAAATACCTAGAGCAAGGTCCCCAGCATATTACTTGGACCCTCTATTGAGGAGCTGTGGAAGCAAATAAACAAAAATTATACAGAATGAGAAAATTTTGAAGATTTTCCATCTACATTAATGGAGTGAATATTTCATCAATTACATCATGAAATGTTGAAGTTTTTGAAATGATCACATATTTATCAAAAGTATTTTTGAAAGAAAATATTATGAAATATATGAATTCTGTAGCAAACAACTATCTCAAATTATACATCTTAGTGACTAGTGCGAAGGATGGGAGAATATAATGTCCCATTGCTTAGTTTTTTATTAATATAATAAATCATTTGATTCAGGAGAGCAAAATAAAGGCTTTCTTCCAACAAGATATAACCCATTGAAATATTAAAAACCACCTAAAGTTCTTTGACAGGTACAACCAAAGAAGATTTTTTTTCAACAGTTGTCTGATTATCAATACAATATAAAGCATAAAAAAGAAAGAATATGATCATCCAAAAGTGTTCATTATTATAATGAAATTTGTTCTTTGTGGAGTTCAAATGGAATAAGAATTTCCTATAGGTGATGAGTTATTCTCTACTTTGTATTTTGGAGATGACATCAAAAAAGATTGCATTAAGCTCAAGAACACTCCAAAGGTTTCTCAACAAGATCCACAGCTACTAAAAATAGGTAAATTTAACAACATATACAGAGCAAATTGAATAGAAGAATGGCTATTATCAAGACTGAGAAGCACGGTCAGATGGGTAATCCACTAAGCTAGTCCATCAGCAAATATAATTTGGAAAGTGACTTTAGATGAAATGTGAGTTTTTCTCAGAACTGAATCAGAAGAAAATGGAATGTTTTAGGGCATTTGGGAAATGAAACAATACGTTTAACAATCCCAGACTTCTCCCTAATACAAATGTGATTTTTATCTTTATCACAAGTTCCAGTTTCTCCATCTTTCCATGATCTCTAAGCCCAAGTAAAAGTCCTTAATCTGGCTTCATTATCCTACTTTCATACTCTTGATTCTCTGGTCAATCAGTTCACATTATTATCCATCCCAATCCTTGCCCCCTTCTCTTCCATTCACACCCCATCAGTTCTCCTCACTGAATCACTCCCACCATTTATCTCCCATGTTACAAAATTCCACTGGAAAAGTCACAAAGTCAAATAGGTTTACTATAAATTCAGGGTATCCAATATCAATAGAGCTCACTCAACTGAAACAGATTTACTAAAATGGCAATATTTTTACTTTTCCCTAATTGATTCTATCACACTCTTTGCAGGTTTGATCCAAACCTTCTTTCTCTTCTGAAGCCTCTAAACTTATATTAATCGAGTCTCTCTCACCTATTTTACTGAGAAAATAGAGGTTGTCCAATTTAATCTCTCATATCCCCTAATCTATGATTTAGAATCCTCCTATGTCTTCACACACACACACACTCCTGTTTTGCTCCTGATTCTGAAGAGATATCCTTTCTCTGATTCAAGGCCAGCCCTTATTCATGTGCCTTCAAGTTAATTTCCTTCCATCTACTCCAGGAACTTGTTCCATCAATCAGTTACTCTCCCTCACTAATCTCAATTTCTCTCTATCTGCCCTTTCCCCTTTTTCCTATAAACAAATCTAAATGTTTCTCTCTCTCCCTCTCCCTTTCTTTCTTTCCCTCTCCCTTTCCCTCTTCCTTTCCCTCTTTTGTTCTCTCTCTTTCTTAATCTCTCTCTCTCTCTCTCTCTCTCTCTCTGTGTGTGTGTGTGTGTGTGTGAGTGTGTGTGTGTGTCTGTCTGTCTCTCTCGCATATTTTTATTGAAACTAGATTTTGTCTTCATTTTAAGCTAGCATCCTATATATCCTATTCACTAACTCCTACTCATCTACACTTGATACCTCTACTCTTCATTTCTGAGCCCTTTTCAATATAGTTTCCAATAGCACTGAACCTACTCATCAAAAGTTAGCAGTTATCTGTTATCTGATAAATCCAATGGCCTTTTTTGGTACTCATGCTCTTTGATCTCACTACTGCTTTTGACACTACCATACATCATATTCCCTTCTATCCTTCTATCCATTCTCATAACTGCCACCTTCATTCAGACCCTTATCACATTTCACCTCATCTATTGTAAGATTCCTGACTGATCTCCTCAGTTCTAGTTTATACTCTCTGATCCATCCACCATGAGGCAGTAAAAAACAATTTTTAAAGGCACATCAAATCATGCCACTCCCCTTTTCAAAAGCCTTCAGTGACTTCCTGTGCCTATGACATAACAAGACAAGCTCCTATGTCTGGCATTTTAAACCATGAATGATATTCTTTGTTCATATAGTCTATGTTCCAACAAGACTGGAAAAGAGTTTAGTTTCTGACATTTCATAAGTTAATTCTGTGTCTTCTCCAAATCTATACCAGCTTCCCTATTTTCTCTTTCCCCAGGAGAAAGTAAACTCCTTGAGGGAAAGGACTGTTTTGTCTCTTTGTGATCCCAATGTCCAATTTGCTTCTTTGCAATATTCACCCAATTGCTCTAACTTTTGCCCTCTGGGGCCAAGCAGAAAAGTACCAATCCCTTCTCATGATTGTGTTTTAAATACTTGAAGATGATTATTATATTTTCCCTGAGATTCCTTTTCTATGGGCAAAATATACCCAATTTCTTCAACTGCTCTACACATGGCATCCTAGTTATCCCCCCTGGACATTTTTAATCTTATAAATGTACTTCCTAAAATGCAGTACAATGACATTATCACCCCCCTTTTTTTTCCTGGAAGCTCTGTATGTCACTGTACCCAAAAATTACATTAGGTTTATTAAGCAAAAAAAGCAAAAAAAAAAAAAAACAAAATTAAAAAATCATAGCATTTATTCATATAAAGTTTGAGGTCCACTACAATCTCCAGATTTTTTTCAAACTACTGTTTAACCATGAATCATTCATCATCTTGTGGTAGATCTTATACCTGTAAGTTCTACCTTTCAAACACAATTATTTCATATTTATTACTAATAAATTTAATATACTTTAATTGAACACAATAATTTAGCCTAATGAGATCTTTTTGAATCCTGTCATTCAAATTGAATTATCTAAATAAAATAAAATCCACCTACTTCCCATCCCCCCAACTAATTTTATAGATTAAAAAAACTGAAGTTCAAAGATGTTAAGTGACTTTCCCCAAATCATCTGGGTATTGCCAGAGATAAGATGGGAACCCATATTATTTCCTCCAGAGTTGGCACTTGATTTTCTGCACTACTCTGTGTCATCCCATGTATAAAATTAATCTATATAACAATGTCTTAAACTAGTTCATTATTCTAGAATCTATAAAACTAAGGTACATGAAAATTATCCCCTTTTGGCCCTAAAAACAACTAGATCTCAACTTGTCAATACAACAAGAATGGACTGCAGTAGTCTGAGTCTGGTGTCTACACTTTCATCCTACCTGGGAGAGCAGCTGACCAGTATTTCCTATTTCACACACCTAAATAGTGGGAGAGGGATATGGTATAATGGGAGAAGTCTTGCATTAGGACGATTCCTTTCATTTCTTATGAACTATATGACCTAAGTCATTTCATCAGAAAAAAAAATTTCATCACCTCACTGAAGACAAAGTTTTAGGGGCTGAATCAGATGAAATCTTGCTATCCTTTCCAACCACACTATTTATAGTGGTAATAAGTGTGGTAAAAACTAAAAGAGCACTGAACTGAGAGTTAGGGGACCTGATTCTGCAACAAACTAGCTGTGATATTTGGGGTCATTTTCTCTAGTGATATTGCCTTGAAAATGCAAATAAAAGTCTCAATTACATATTTTTACATTTCAATAGCTAATAGTATTAATTTGTCTTTTAAATAGCTATCCAGAAATATGTATAAATCCATGCAAATCTGTTAGCAAATTAAAAGAATGTAATTGCCATTTAATTCTTATTCTTTTTATATTTATTATGCTTTATATATTATGAATTAAGTAGATGTTATTTAACTATATATACATATATATGTAAGTATGAACAAAAGTGAAAAGGAGAAAGGAAGGAAGGAAGGAAGGAAGGAAGGAAGGAAGGAAGGAAGGA
>JAJPUD010003026.1:226583-245000 GCA_023553655.1 Myrmecobius fasciatus
AAAGGAAAGGAAAGGAAAGGAAAAAAGGAAAAAAAGAAAAAACTTAATGAAAAATTTGAAGAAACAAATCAAGACTTGACTTACATTTTGTCACTTCATTTTATTATATAGGTTATAAGATAATAAGAAACTCACTTTATGGAAAAACAGAAAAAGAAATAAAATGCACCATTTGTTTTTAATACATTGTATCTTCAAAAATAAAGAGCTTTGTAATGACTCATGAAAAAATCTTTGTGAATTTGCTTGAAGTACAGGAATGTATATGGCCCCTGAAACACAGAGCTGGAAAGAATTTTAAAGATTATCTAATCCACTCTCCTCCTTTTATGAATGAGGCCAGAGAAGCGTTGTGATTTGCCAGTAACTTGCAGAACCTGGGCTTCAATACAAAATGAACCAAATCTTTCTACTCAAACATAATTTTTCTTTTTTTTTCCCCAGCAGGCCTTTCAGACTCTCCATTGAACCTCTAGGTGTCTTTGGAAGAGTCTAAATGTAAGAGCATAATTGTAATGGCTTCCCCAACATGGCATGTGCTTGGACCTGAACATAATTTATGTGAAAAATCGCATACATAAAATGTCCAATGTCTTTGCTTTAAAATATTTTATGAGTCAGAACAATGTGCTATGGCCTGTATGCAAATCTTGCTTCTATTCTTTGCTTTCATTTTTTCTACTTCTACCTGTTCTTCATAGTGCCTAACACCATGTTGAACACATAGGAGACCTTCAATTAAAGCTTAACAATACTTGATGTCTACCATCACACATTCTTGTTCTCTAAATTTCACACAGATTAGTAAGAAACTTTTGATGAAGACGTGATGAAAGAAGAGATAGTGGATTGTACATAGTAAATACTTAATAATTGGTCCTTGAATTATACACTGATTGACAAATGGAATGTTTCTCCATTAGTTGTGTCCTTCAAGGAAAAAGTACCCTATTCTTTTTTTCCCTTAGGCAATTGGAGTTAAGTGACTTGCCCAGGGTAACTAGGCTAGGAAGTGTTAAGTGTCTGAGGCCAGATTTGAACTCAGGTCCTCCTGACTTCAAGGCTGGTGCTCTATCCACTAAGCCACCTAGCTTCCCCAAAAGTACTTTATTCTAGCCACATGTGTTAGGTATTTAACACTCTATCAAATAATGTATGATTTAACAACAAAGGTTCACTCAATTCCTACACATCTTCTCATTCTAATGCTTGTCCATGTCCAACCACAAATTGCTCATAATATATTTATGTTGCATGATAGAGGCCTTGCTATAGGGCTTTTAATTATTAACAAAAGTATAATTATCATAGCCCCAACATAAATATATGCACAGTCAAAAGAATGCTGAGCATGATATTAAGGAGATCTGAGTTCAAATCCTGTCTTACACAACTACTTGTGTAACTTTGGGTAAATCAATTTACCTCTGTTTACTTCAGTTTACTCAACTGTAAAATGGAGATGATAATGCCACCCCTTCAGGATTATGAGGATCAAAGGAAATTATATTTATAAAACACTTAATACAGTGCCTATCACATAATAAGTGCTATATGCTATTTTTTATTATTATGGTATTTGTCGTTATTGTGTTTAACAATAACGGGGAAAGATGCTCCAGCAAGATGGCAGAGTGAGTAGTTCTAAGCCAAATCCCATTTCCTTATTTCAAAATAATTTATTGTATTATAATTTAAAAATAAATAATCTGACTAAGTAAAAGAACAATGGTGGGGAAAAATGGAGAAAGGAAAGAAATCCTTCCTAGGAAAACCCCACAGAAAGGTAACCACAGGAAGATGCAAGCAAATTCTTTTATTAAGCTTTTCTCCCCCCAGTTATTCTTCATAAGTCTATGATTTGGAAACAGACTGGACATTGAATGAGGACATAGGTTCATTTTTTACCTCTGATTCTTATAACTTCTGTGACTTTAGCAAATTATTTAATTTTTTTGGCTTCACTTTGATCATCTATAAAATAGCAGGTTGGACTAAATGACTCCAGAAGTGCTTTTCAACTCTATATCTATGATCTTGTGAATTAGCTTAACTTCTAGATAAGAAAACATGGAAACCAAAGCAAAAGTAGCATGTCCTTTTGTTCCCTTCAAATGTCCTCTCTTCTCCCTCTATCCCTCACACACGTATGTTTCTTAATTAAAGGTTCTATGAATTATACACACAAATGTAAAATACATACAATATTTATACAACCATCATAACTATAATTAGTTTCCTTTTTAATTCTAAGTATTTTACTACATACATTTTAGAGCATTATTCTTCACCACAAATTTCATCAGTCTGTCAAAGGATACCATGATACACACACACTCACAAAAAAAAAATCCTTAAAATAAATAAAATGTAGAGTTGGAAGGAACCTTAAATGTCATCTCTTCAATCCCTTCATTTAACAGATGAGGAAACTGAGGCACAGAGAAGTAAAGTGATTTGTTCAGGGTAACAAAAGTCTTAAAAGGTTTAAGCAAGATTTGAATTCATGTCATATGACTCCAAATCATCCTTCTTTCCACCTCACCATTCTGCTACTCTCAAAGTTCATAACATTTTGCAAAGCTCAAGTACCTATATGCATCATCTAGGATTGCTCATATTTTATTAGGGACCATGTTTTCTGCTTCTTCTTATCCTTCATAGTACAAAGTATCATGCTGAACACATAGAGGACCTTTAATTAATGCTTAACAATACTTGATGTCCAACATTACAAAGCCTATCCCTTATAGATCTAATAATTATGGCCTCTGTTTTAATCCATGAGGAGAGAGGTTTATATATCAGATCCAGTGAAGCAGAAAAGAAAATCCTGGCAAAGCGTCATAACTCATAGTAAAATAAAATTCACTCTTTTTAAATGCATAAACTATAGTGATATGATACAAAAACATCAATTCAGGTGTTTTGGAGTTTTTTAGTGGTAAACAAGTCATTTTGTATCATGTACATCCATTCACCCCACAAAAGTTGGAATTTTTAATTTTAAATTGATTAAGTACTACATAAACACTACTTAATTTCACCTTATGAATTCTTGAATAATATTTTCACATTTGTATTGCAAATTGATTGATTTTGATTGCTTTATATAGTAGAAACACTGATGAGGAAAATTATCTACCTCTGTTAGCTTCATTGGACTAAGTCTTGCCACTTTGCCATGTGTAGCACATCAACTGAAGTCCATTAAACAATGATCCAAGAAACGCCATTTAATATAATAGTGGCTTTGATGCAAATTATATTATTAACAATATTCCATTCAGATAATTTATAGTTCATGGCATAATTATTCTAAAGATAAAGAATGTGAATTAAATGGTTTCAAATTATAAACAGATTTGCATATATTGGTTACATAGTACCCTATTTCCATTTAGTAGATGACTTAAAACCAGCATTAGTCATTGAATTGTAAACATGATGAACTTGAGAAGCATTTTGACATTATCCAGTGATATTTACTCAATGAAAAAACATAATGGGTTAAACATAGGCTAATAGTAATAATTCTGTATTTATGGTTTTGTGAAAGTTGATATACATTAGATAAGCTATGCTATGATCTTTCCTTCCTGCAGTCTTCCATGCCATCTTTTATCTCTTGTAAAGCACTTAATTCATTTTATCTTTTATGATAGATGATGTATATTATTCTTTCCTCTTTCAGACTCCAAGCTAGTGTTTACAGGGACAAGGACTGTGTCATATTCATCATTGTATCCACTTAAGTGACTAACATAGTGTCTATACATAATAGGTGTTCAATAAATATTTGTTGAATAAATAAATGAATGAATGATCATATTAGGTTTTGCTCTTAGTCATACAAGAGAATAGAACTGGTTCTACACATATGCTTAATACCATGGAAAACAGCAGCAAAAGCTATTGCAATGAAAATCTACAGTAAGAATTATTTTTACACAAGACACTTAGACCTAAACCAAGTTTGACAGATCATACTATGTAAAAAGGGAAACTGCATTTTTCTCAGTAGTTATATTTCTGAAAGGATATAAGTAAATGAAATTTTTGTAAACTAGATCCTTTATATTTACTTTGAGAAGCTATAATTTAGAGATTTTATAATGAATCCTTTTGAAACACAAATAATCATTCCTAATATATATATAGTGATAAATATGGATTCTACCATAATTTTCTGAAAGCAGGCACATACTCATTTAAATTTATCTTTACATGCACAAATAGCATAATACAGTTAATAGAAAACTAAATTTAGAATCAAAGAATGCTGGGTTCAAATATTACCACTCATACTAGCTATGTGATCATGGGTAAGTTATTTATCTCTCTGACTCTCAGATCTCTGTAAAACTGTAGATTATAGATAGGCTGATTATTGTGTAAGGTAGGGAGTTCCCATTATAAAATAAATAAATAAATAAATGAAATTGCAGAACCTAAAGATATTTAAAAAGTTTATATCTCTCTATTTTTGAGGTACAGGAAGGCATTGGAAAGAACATTGAAACTGGAGTCAGAAAGAGTGTATTCAAGTTTGAGTAAGCCACTATCATTGGCCTCTCTGAGACTACATTTCCCACTGTGATAAACAAGAGTTGAACTAAGTTTCTTCTGATGTCCCCTGTAGATCTAGAAGCTTTTAGGGTATATAGTATTTTCAAAAATGAAGAAGAGCAGCACATACTTACTGGCTAATGTCATTGAGGTGATAGCAACAGTTGATTTAAAAATAACTTCTATTTTGGATTGATTACATCTGTATTTACATAGAGATCATTATTTTATAATCCCATTTAAATTGCAAATAGTCCTTAATTTCATAATTATATTTTGAAACATTATATAATAGTATACTTTTCCCTTAGAGCTTTATTTATATTGTTAAAATCCTTTCAACTCTGTTCTACTCACTATGATGCCTAAATATTTCTTTTAGCATCTGATGATCCCCTGCAAACATGCTTTTCCTACATATTCTATGGAAAAAAAACCAGTGGATTTTTTTTTATTTTTTTATTTTTTAGCAACATCAGACAAATAATGAGAAAACTAGAAAGCTGCCTGGTGGATTAAATTTAAAATGGCAAGGCTAGTGGAAACAAGAAGTAAAAGGTTATGTAAATGAAGGAGGTTATGACCCAGAAGGTATAACACAGTTGGATCATTCTCATTACTAGAACATTAACATAGATGAGTACAATCTGCAGGTCGACTTAATCTAAATTGCACAACGGCACCCAAGGGAAACAGAAACGACCTTGATAGTTTTTCTTAAATGTGAAGCTAAACAATGTTGGTTTGAAGGGGATTACTGAGTTATTTAGAAATGTTTGAGTTCATCTTCTTTAACAACAGAAGATTCAAACTGAAGAAGGATTTTTTTTACTCTATGACATTTCTAACAAGCAATAAATTTATTATTCACACATATTAACTAAGCTCAATACCAGTCACTGTGAGTCATTCAAATTCATCATGAAAAATGAAATGGCAAATGCATTAAAATTCAAGAAAGCAAATTTGGGGCAATTGACTCTGGTGAGAATATTAATACATTGAGAGGAGGCCTTTAGTGTCATGAATATATATATATATATAAAAGCCTTGAAAGACACCAATATGTAAATGCTAAAATTAACATTTTATCTAAAAATAATTGAACAACAAAGAGTGTGTGCATTTTCAATTAAAATAAGCAAATGTTTAATATAAACAAAAACCCCTACTATCTTGAAGGCATTACTTCAGGTACTGTTCACAAAATTAGAGATTTATTAACTGGAGAGGAGAGAAAAGGGGAATGCTGAATTTCTCTTTGTTGCTCACCATTTCACATTATAAAAAAGTTCAGGGTCTCTGAAGTGAAACAAAGTCTGACCTAGGCATGGGCAGCCAAAAATAATGTGATCAAGTGAACTACAAACTTGAGGAAGGCAAAGATTCATTCTTACCACTTTAGATGAAAACTGTCATAGTAAAGCCCAAACTCAGTTACCTTCCATAAAAATATGAGGTTCTAATTCCCATAAAGGAGATCCCTTTTTTGCCTTCAATATTTTCAGTATATTCCTCAAAAGAATGTTTCTAAGAGAAATTATGTACATGAGGCACACATTTTCATAAAGCTATAGTTGGATAATATTAATAACTAATATTCAAATAGTGGTTTTGAATTTGCAAATTCATTTATACAAACTCCCTCACAACAAATCTAATTATTTGTGTTCTACAGATATTTTTATACTCATTTTAGTATCAAGAGGAAGGATTCAAACCCAGGAATTTAAGTTAATTCCAAATTTAATACTCTCCACATTATACTGTCTTTTCCTAATTTTTTTCCTGATGCTTACCTTTTAGCTGGATTATCCTCATTCAGTCCTACTTTAACATTAGTAACAGTCAATTTAAGTATACCACTGAATGAAGAACCTTCAAAATGTGTGGGATGAGTGCTAGACCCCTTTCCCAAATTAACTAATCAGAGACATCTTCAGGTACAAAGAGAAAGCATTTATTTAGTCCCTGCAGAGAGAGGCCCAGCCACACACCTGGGAGCCATCCCAGCTCCCACCATGTGCTCCTGGAACCTGGCTAGCTTCCACCTGGTCCAGGATTTAAAAAGCAAAAGACCTGAGGCTTTTCACTGGATAAATTAAAAGGATGTAACCATCCTTGACCAATGTTGTCTGCTTCCTGTGGGTCACATCACTTTCCTTCCTTCTGACCTTTAGAGATCACATGACTCCCTGCAATCCAGAGTTCAAGACCTGTGAATAGGGATCAAATGACTTCCTGAAACCTGAGGCCCAAGATCTCATCTTCCCCATTCTGGGTATAAGAATCATGTGACTTAGGCCTAGTCTCATAAACTAGTCTCATAAACTGAGAAAACTTCATCCAATCAGTCCCACTCAAAAAGAAAGGATTTTTACTTGAACCAAAGGGGGAAAATATTTCAATGATTGCAAAAATTCTATCTTGATAAGATTCATGGGTGATTTTTGTCTAAATTGTTATCTCATTTAAATGTGTTAATTAAATATATACCAATTATGTTTTCTAAAAGTTTATTTGTAGTGACCTATTGGTCAAAATTTTTTATTATTTTTTTTCTGAGAGGTGTAGAGGAAGCATAAATTTGTCTGGTGTTTGTTTAAACACTGTGTACATATGTTTTATTTACTCCCACTTCTAGTCATATGATAATCACTAGATGCTGAGAAAAATATTGGTTAAGAGGTACTCAATAGAATGTAATTCTCATAGCTAATACTTTGTAAATATTTGCATGAACTTATATTTTCAAAGGTAAGAGAAAAGAAATAAAATCTGTCCAAATGCTTCTTGACAAAACTGTACATCTACTATGCCCAAAGGAATTAAATGCTACATGTCTTCAATGAGTCTTTTGAATATTTGTAGGTACAGATATCTGCTCTGGGGACAAATATTTTTTTTTTAAATTAACAGGAAGTGTGGAATAGTGAATAGTCAATCTTGGAGCCTAAAAGACCTGGGTTCAGGTCTCACCTATGATATATAATGGTGTCTCTGAGCAGATCAGTGCCCTTAGACAACTCTCTAAAGCTATAAAGTATGGAATAGCAATTGATCGGCTATAATGGAAGAAGTCTATGCACCAAAGCTTCTAAATACCAACAAAATTATAGGCCTGGATCTAAAATTTAAGTATTTGGTTCATTGCCTGTCCACAGTGACTATTCTATATATATATATATGTTAATTGTTTGAGTTGTCCATTCTACAATATAGTATAATATGTATCATTTAGCATTTTTCATCCACTTGGTTTTTCTCTTGTCGATAGGCCAAAATCTTTTGAGTGTTATGAATCACATTTATTCCTCTATTTGAATTCTGCAGAGGATGTTGTGCCCCTCCTAGACTAATTTAACCTGCTCATTGATCTGCCTTTCTCAAATCTTTCCCCACTCCAATTCATTTATACAGCCTCAAAGTAATCTAACTAAAGAACAGGTATGACCATATCATTATCCATCCTAAAAACTCCAATAGATCATTATTACCATCATTTGGCTTTTTAATCAGACATGTTCCTACCTTTTATTTTACTTCATATATTCAATGAACTAGTGACAATGCCTTTTTTTCCATGCATTTTCAATGACTGTCTCCCAGGCCTAGAATTTTCTCCCAACTCTTATCCACCTCCCAATCTTTCTGGTTTCCTTAAAACTCTCATCTTCTTTAAGAAGCTTTACCTAATCTCCCTTAATGTTAATGCCTTACCTCTGAGATTATCACCCATTTGATATATGTTCCCCCCCCCCTCTCTCCCTGCTTCCCTCCCTTTTTCCTTCCTTTCCTCTCTCTCTCTCTCTCTCTCTCTCTCTCTCTCTCTCTCTCTCTCTCTCTCTCTCTCTCTCTCTCTCTCCCCCCACAAGGGCAATTTTAACAATTCAGATACTTTATCATAATCCAGAAATAATAGATACAGTGGGCTCTTATATTCTCTACATCTTTCAGTTATTTGTACAATTGTCAAGATGTAGTGTGTTATATAAAGTCATTTACAAAAATCTACCTCTTTGTTCATTTCTTGTATCTTTTTGGAGACTTATACCTTGAAGAGACAATGATGATAGATAGCAAACTGTGGAAGAATTAAATAAAAGGAAGAAAGTAAGCTAGATTGTCTGCAGGAAGTGGTCCCATGCTTTTAAAAGTGTCAGTCAATATCCCAAAGAGATCTTAGAGGAGGGAAAGGGCCCCACATGTGCAAGAATGTTTGTGGCAGCCCTTTCTGTAGTGGCTAGAAACTGGAAACTGAATGGATGCCCATCAATTGGAGAGTGGCTGAATAAATTATGGTATATGAATGTTATGGAATATTATTGCTCTGTAAGAAACGACCAACAGGACAATTTCAGAGAGGCCTGGAGAGACTTGCATGAACTGATGCTGAGTGAAATGAGCAGAACCAGGAGATCATCATACATAGCAACAACAATATTACATGATGATCAATTCTGATGGACATGGCTCTCTGCAACAAAGAATTGTCTCAAACCAGTTCCAATTGTTCACTGAAGAAAACCATATACACCCAGAGAGAGGGATATGAAATATGGACCACAACATAACATTTTCATGCTCTCTATTGAGGTTTGCTTGCATTGTGTTTCCTTTCTCTGATTTTCTTTTTTTTCTTGTAGATAGGATTTTTCTTGAACAACTTGTCAAGTATTTCAACATAATTAACATGTAGTGGACTTCCTGCCATCTAGGGGAGGGGAGGGGACTGGGGGTAAAATTCGTAATGGAAAGCTTTGTAAAGATCAATGCTGGGGAACTACCCATACATATGTTATACAAATAAAAAGCTTTAATAAAAAAAAGATACTGGAAAGGTTTACCATTTCTTTCTTTATTCCATTTTCCAGATGAAAAAATGAGGCAAATAGTGTTAAGTAACTTGCTCAGGATAACAAGGCTATTAATTGTCTAAGGCTAGATTTAAACTCAAGAAGATGAGTCTTCCTGACTCTAAGCCCAGCATCCTATCCATTGTGTCAGCTTGCTGCCCACAAAGTTGTATGGGTTCAAATCCTGTCTCTGATTCTTTCTACTAGATGGCCTTGGGCAAGTAACTTAATGTTTCCTAAATTTCAATTTCCTCCTCTTTGAATTTTACTGGGGATTAATCTTAACTTTTTTATGTCATGATGTGTGCATATATGATGAAGACAGGTGAAGCCTGAGGAACCTTTGGAAAATATAAAATTATGAGTGAAATTAATTAAATTGGTTTCCTTTGTCAAACTTTTCTTAAAAATAAGTTCATTTATCCTATAGTAGGAATATCTGTATTTGTTCTGAGGTCTCTTCCAACTCTAGATCTAAGACACCTTTTTTCCCCTAGGATCCAAACTTTTTTCTTCCAGAAAGGCCCAATTTATTAATATCAAAATTTACCCTGAGATACAGAGTCACAGAATACAACAATGCAAAGAAATGAAGTTGCAAGTTACCAAAAAAGGTGATGGAAAGGAACAATCTAAATTCCTACTTTAAATATCTTATTTGTGTATAATTGTTTGCATGTTTTCTTTCCCATTAGACTCTGAGCTCCTTGAGAACAAAGGTGAGAATTTTCAAATGAAGAAATTGAAACTATTTCTAGTCATATGAAAAGGCACTTCAAATCACTATTTATCAGAGAAATGCAAATTAAGACAACTCTGAGATACTACTACCCACATGTCAGATTGGCTAAGATGACAGGAAAAGATAATGACTAATGTTGGAAGAGATGTGGGAAATCTGGGACACTGATACATTGTTGGTAGAACTGTGAATGGATCCAACAATTCTGTAGAGCAATCTGAAACTATGTTCAAAGAGTTATCAAACTGTGCATACCCTTTGACCCAGCAGTGTTTCTACTGGGCCTATATCCCAAAGAGATCTTAAAGGATGGAAAGGGAGCCAGATGTGCAAAAATGTTTGTGGCAGCCCATTTTTGTAGTGGCAAGAAACTGGAAACTGAATGGATGCCCATCAATTGGAGAATGGCTGAATAAATTATGGTATATGAATGTTATGGCATATTATTGTTTTGTAAGAAACGACCAAGATGATTTCAGAGAGGCCTGGAGAGACCTACATGAACTGATGCTAAGTGAAATGAGCAAAACCAGGAGATCATTATACATAGCAACAAAAAGACTATATGATGATCAGTTCTGATCGACATGGTTCTCTTCAACAATGAAGTGATTCAAACCAGTTCCTATTGTTCAGCAATGAAGATAGTCATATACATCCAGAGAGAGGCCTGTGGGAACTGAGTATAGACCACAACACAGCATTTTAATGCTTTCTGTGAATATTTGCTTGCATTTTGTTTTCCTTCTTAGGTTGCTTTTTTTTCTCTTTCTAGATCTGATTTTTCTTGTGCAGTAAAATAACTGTATAGATATGTATACATATATTGCATTTGTCATATAATTTAACATATTTAACATGTATTAAACTACTTGTCATCTAGGGGTGGGGTGGGGGGAAGGAGGGGAAAAATTTGGAACAAAAAAAAATTTTGCAAAGGTTGATGTAGAAAAATCACTCATATGTTCTGTAAATAAAAAGCCTTGATTAATTTTAAAAAAGAGAGAGAACAGAGGTGAACAATTATTTGTTTGTTGTTGGTTGGGGGGGGGTTTCTGTTTGATTTTTTGTTGTTTTTTTTCCTTTCTTTGTATCCTCAGTATTGACCACATGTCTGGCATTAAATAAGCATTTAATAAAAATTGGCTAACTAACAGTAGGCACAAATAATCTATAATATATAAATAATAAAATATGAGTGGAAGAAGTTATATAGAAAGTATCAGCAAAGAGATTAAAATATTATTGGAGAAAGAGGTGGACCAAGCAGGTAACAGTGAGAAATAACTGATGGATATCAAAAAGTTCCACAATGTTAAGAGATATAAAGGAAAGCCCCTTGCATGTTATCTGGGATTTATATAGAATATGTGCTCAAGAGTAGCACAATATAAAATATTTGAATGAATTGCAATCAGTGCCAGGGGAAGGGGTATTCACATTAATAAACACAAATGTGTCAAAATTTTGTTGTATTAAATACCTACCAGGCACTATATTAAATTAAGATAATGGCCCATACATTCTCATGGACCGAATGAAAGGGAATGTAACACACACACACACACACACACACACACACACACACACACACACAAATTGTAAAACAAAATAGAAGATACTTTCCAGAGAGAGACAAACAAAATGTTATATTAAATCAAAAAAAAAAAAACATTTCTGCCAAGAGATACATTGGAAATATACAATATACATTTATTTTAAAAGCTTACTTCTGAAATGAATATTTTTAAATAGCTACATGGCAAAAATCTACAGGTATCCATCTTTAAATACTTCTTAAAAGGAAATTCAACAAACCAAATTTTATAGATCATTTATTCTAAAAAGAGGAAAGAGAATCACCTCACATAACCTGAAGTCTTGACTTAAACAACTTTTCAAGCTCAATTTCATCGTATGTTAAAGAAAGCACATATTGGTAAAATACAGTTTTGCAGCCCAGTTCTTTTTGATACATTGTACATGTATCAAAATATTAAAGAAGGAAATAAGCATAATTGGGTCACCAGTAAATGGGTAGTAAGCAATACACTGTACAGGGAACATAGAGAAAACATTACCCTATGGGAGAAATGCCAATAGTCTTTTGGGAAGATGAATAAAAGAAACAACAAAATGCTAGAATTGAGAAAATGGTGGAAAATGTTGAAAGGCTAAAAAGAAAATTTAATGTTTGAGAGTAAAGTGAATATATTAGGGCAACAGTTAAAAATGTAATTTATAATGTGATAGCCCTAGCATCTGCAAATTTGATGAAAATCATTGAGAAAATTATTTCCCAAAGGCCATGCTGCTCACCACCTTTATAAAGTAGTCCAGGGCAGATCAAGAGTTTGAAAGGATCTTTTACGATAATCCCCATTGGTATCATGAAACTGAATGCCATCTTAGGTCATCCCCAGTCTAAGGTAGGGGAAGATCAAGAGAACATATGAAGCACAGCAGTTCTTCAGGAGACATCCTTGAAATGCATACTGGTCTTTAGAAGAGGGAAAGGCATTGAAGTATTCTGCAACATTCAGTCCATCTCCATAGAAAAGAAAAGAAACTGTAATAAGAAAAAAAGAAAATTTAAATTATCTATGTAAAATTCTTGCTATATGATTTACTAAATACTAGACTAGGCTGCTGAAGAAAGTTGGCAAATCTCCACTCTAAAGATTTTTTAAAATAGGATAAACCACCATCTGCCTTGGGTGATTTAGGTATTGACTTGAATCCTCAGATCATGTAACAGAATGAACACTGAATTTGTAATTAAAAAGAACTGAGATCATATCCAATCTCATTTGTAAACAAGTCATTTAAGTGTTTGCCTCAGTTTCTTCTTTTCTAAAATGAAGATAATAATAAGACCTATCTCCCAGAGACATTATGAAGATCAAATGACATAATATTTATAAAATGATTTACAAATGTTAAAATACTAGATAAATTTAAAATATTATTTTTCTAAAAAGAACACATGTTCAACAAGAAAGACATCTAGCAAGTATGAAAACAGTGTTATAAGATGATAATGAATATATTAGAATCATATTAATGCCTGATTTTTTTTGTCTGAAGAGTTGTTCCTCCTAAATTAATATTATGAATGCCTGAAGTTTATACTTTTAAGCATCAGAACTTATTTTAATATTAAGAATTTTATATGACAATAGGTTTTAAATGTATCACACACTTTACTAAATAAAATATACTGAATTTAACTTTTTATTCTTGGTTTATGATTGTCATTATGAATACAAAATGTTGCAGTAGACTTTAAAACAGTAACAGTGACTATTGAAATATGTTTAAATGTCTTCCCCCTTCGTTAAATGACCCTTTTAATTAATCAATTAGTATTTATTAGGAGACTAATCTGAGGAAAGGTGGATTCAGGATGACAGAGTTTAGGATATCTATCTTAACTCTCCCAATAATCTCCATAAAATAACTTGAAAATAGCTCCTCAAATCAAATTATGAAAGGAAAGAACTGACAAATGGTCAGAGTAAAATATTTTTTCAGCCTAAGAAAACTTAGAAGGTCAACAGAAGGGGTCTGTAACATTATGGTAGGAAGGTGGCCAATAACACAGAGAGCAGTGATGGGCTATAAAAGTGATTGCAATAATGTTAGCAGAAGCAGCAGTATGAGGAGCACCAAATTCTGGGTCACAATTCCAGGTCAGAAAGAAGCACTTGTGGTCATTTATAACAAAACTGAAGTCCTAGTCTCAGTTATAAGGAAAAGAAGAGAAGTGGCGCTTGTTGTTATAGTATAAAGACTAGAGCACAGACCAAAAGTCCCACATAGCTCTCAGGATTATACCAACTTGCAAGTATAGAAAATTTGTAAAACTTGCTCTGAAAACATCAGCATGAAAAAGCCTTTAGTTTGGAACTCCTCACCTCCAAGTGATCAGAACATGAGGTTCAAGGTCAAAAAATATTCTGGAAAAATGAGCAAACAATAAAAAAAATTAGCTATAAAAACTTATTATGATGGGGAGGGAAACAACACATAAACATGAAAGAAAATAATGTTTAAAAAAAACAGTTACAGGAAGAGGCTCAAAGAAAAGTGAACTTAGACTAAGTCCAAGAAGAATTCCTGAGAGTGTTAAAGAAAACCATAAGAGTAGTGGAGGAAAAGTTAAATAAAGAGTTGAAAATAGTGTAAGAAAGTAATGAAAGGAAATTAACAGTTTGGTAAAAGAGGCATCAAAAACACTGAAAAATAACAACAACAACAAAAATGTTGAATTAGTAAGAAAAAAAATTGAACAAAAAGTCATTGATGAGAAAAATTCTTTAAAAAGTACAATAGGCCAAATGGGAAAAGAAGGTTCAAAAATTCACTGATGAAAAGAACTCCTTAAAAAACAGAATTGGAGTGGCTGCTAGTTGGTGTAGTGGATAGAGCACCAGCCCTGAAGTCAAGAGGACCTGAGTTCATATTGGTGCTTAGACATTTAATACTTCTTGGCTGTGTGACCCTGGGTAAGTTACTTAACCCCAATTTCCTCAGCATAAAAAAAAAAATGCACAAAGTGCAAAATTTCACTAAAGGAAATAATTCCTTAAAAATCAGAATTGGAAGATAATGACTCTGAAATATCCATCAGCAAAATTAAAGAATTAAAAAATAGAATAATTTGTGAAATATATCATCAAGAAAAAAACTGACCTGAAAAACAGATCAAAGAAAGCTAAATTAAGAATTATTGGACTATCTGAAAACCATGATTAAAAAAAAAGAAGCTAGATATCATATCTCAAGAAAATATAAAGGGGGGGGGCAGAAACCAAGATGGCAAACTGCAGACATCATTCTCTGTGACCTCCTGAGACCTTCCCTCAGAACCAGACAAATTGAGCCTCCGAACTGGTTCTGGAGTGAGGGCTCCATCAAACACTTGGAGTAAAACGCACTTCTATCAAAAATCTATTTTGAAAGACTCCGGAGAAGGTCAGTTTCAGACACGCAGGGGATTGGCAGCTGGCCGCAGTCAGAGGCCAGCACGCCCAGGGCGAAAGACAGGGCTGGGACAGAGTGGCAGATTTTAGGCACCCAGGCAGTCCCTGGGAGACACTTGGGCCACTTTGCTCTGCTTGCGGGCAGGTGCTTTGGCAGATCTGCCTTTGGTAAAGGGTGGATTGAGAGCAGCTGAAAGCATGGTCCTAGTGCGGATCTAGCCCAACCAGCCCCAGACCAGAAGTCAACTCAGCAAACTGCCCCAGGACAAATTGAAAGGCTGCAGAATTCCCTACTCTGAATTAGACCTCAAAATCAGAAACATGAGCAAGAAGCAGAAGAAAGGTCTCAATATAGACAGTTTTATGGAGAGGAAGTAGGGCAGATCCCAGATCTTGAGGTTCTGAAAATAATCCCAGAGGAAGTCACAAAGCCGGACATGAGCTGGTCCTCTTTTCAGAAGGTTTACCTGGAAGATTGGAAAAAGAATCTCAACAGAGAGCTAGAAGAAAAATGGGGAAATGTATTGAGATCAGTGCAAGAAGAAAATAATGCCCTACAACAGAGATGTGAAAAACTGGAAAAAAAAAAAAAAAAGACTGGTGAATTGGAAAAAGACAACAATTCACTGAAAAACAAAATTGGTGAATTGGAAAAACTCACCAATTCACTGGAAAATAAAAATGGTGAATTAGAAAAAATCATCAATTCACTGGAAAATAAAAATGGTGAATTGGAAAAAGACAACAATTCACTGAAAAATAAAATTGGCAAAATGGAAAAAGATTACATTGAACCAAAAAATTCAATTGGCCAGTTACAAAAGGAGCTAAAAAAGATAAATGAAGGAAATAATACTTTAAAAATTAAAATTGAAGAAATAGAAGTAAATGACTCATTAAGACTTCAAGAATCAGTCAAAAAAAACAAAAAAAATGAAAAAATAGAAGAAAATATGAAATATCTCCTAGGAAAAACAAATGACTTGGAAAACAGATCCAGAAGAGACAATCTAAGGATTATCGGATTCCCTGAAATCCATGATGAAAAAAAAGAACCTTGATGCTATCTTCCAGGAAATCATGAAAGAGAATTGCCCTGATGTTTTACAATCAGAAGGCAAAATTGGCATTGAAAAAATTCATCGATCACCTCCTGAAAGAGACCCCAAAATTAAAAACCCAAGGAATATCATGGACAAATTTCAGGACTATCGCACCAAGGAAAAGATATTGCAAGCAGCTAGAAAGAAACAATTCAAATACTGAGGACTGTAATTAGAATTACACAAGATCTGTCAGCTTCCACATTAAAGGATCAAAGGGCCTGGAATCAGATATTCCAAAAGGCAAAGGAACTTGGACTACAGCCAAGAATAAGTTATCCAGCTAGAATGAAAATTATCTTCCAGGGAAGAAGATGGTCATTCAATGATACAGGAGAATTTCACCTATTTCTAATGAAAAGACCAGATTTGAACAAAAAATTTGACTTCCAAATAAAGAACTCAAGAGAAGCATAAAAAGGTAAAAAGGAAAGAACTCTTGAGAACTATACTTCTCCTATGGGTATCCTTAAATAATGGGGATATAATTCTATTTCACTTTGATAATAATGGAAAAGAAATTAGAGGTGAAAGGGATATCATACTGAAAAAAAATGGGGGAAAGGAGGTGAAATAAAGTAAAAAAAAAAGGAGATAAAATAAGGCAAAATCTCATGAAGAGACATAGAAGATCTAATATAATTGAGGGAAAGAAGGGAGGGAGATGAGTATTGGGTAAACCCTACTCTAATTAGATTGGACTCTAAAAGAGTATATCAGACACATTTAGCTTCAAAGAAAGGCCTGACCCTCCTTGAGGGAAGGTGGGAGGGAAAGGAGGAAAGGAAAAAGATAAATTAATAGAAGGATTAGGGGAAAGGTGGAAAGGGGAGGGAGGGATTCCAAAGCAGGGAGGACTGTTGGTGGGAAGTGGTAATCAAAAATAAAGTACTGGGGAGGGGGAAGGGAGAGATGGGAAAGGGAAGAGAAAATCGTAACTCTGGGTAAATAAGATGGCAGAAAATACAGATATACTTATTTTAACTGTGTATGTGAATGGGATGACCTCTCCCATAAAACAGAAGCAGGTAGCAGACTGGATTAAAAACCAGAATCCTACAATATGTTGTTTACAAGAAAAACATCTAAAACATAGAGATACATACAGAGTGAAGATAAAGGGCTGGAGCAGAATCTTTTATGCTTCAGGTGAACAAAGAAAGGCAGGGGTAGCAATCCTTATCTCGGATGAAGTAAAAGCAAAAATAGATCCAATTAAAAGAGATAAGGAAGGAAACTATATTTTACTAAAGGGTACCGCAGACAATGAAGCAGAATCAATAGTAAACATATATGCACCAAGTGGTATAGCATCCAAATTCCTAGAGGAGAAACTAACAGAGATGCAAGGAGAAATAGACAGTAAAACTATACTAGTGGGGGATCTCAACCTTGCTCTCTCAGAATTAGATAAATCTAACCACAAAATAAATAAAAAAGAAGTTAGGGAGGTAAACAAAAGGTTAGAAAAGTTAGGTATGATAGATCTCTTGAAGAAATTAAATGGCGATAGAAGGGAGTATACTTTTTTCTAAGGGGTTCATGGAACTTATATGAAAATTGATCATGTGTTAGGGCATAAAAAGCTCAAAATCAAATGTAGAAAAGTAGAAATAGTAAATGTATCCTTTTCAGATCATGATGCAATAAAACTCACATGTACTGTAAAGGCCAGGAGAAAATAGAGCACAAGTTAATTGGAAATTAAATAATCTAATCCTGAAAAATGAATGGGTGAAAGAGCAAATTATATACACAATTGATAATTTCATCCAGAAGAATGACAATAATGAGACAACATACCAAAATTTGTGGGATACAGCCAAAGCGTTTATAAGGGGTAATTTTATATCTCTAGATGCTTACTTGCAGAAAACAGAGAAAGAGAAGATCAATGAATTGGGCTTACAATTTAAAAAGCTAGAAAAAGACCAAATTAAAAACCCTCAATTAAATAACAAATTGGAAATAATGAAAATAAAAGGGGAGATTAATAAAATTGAAAATAAGAAAACTATTGAATTAATAAATAAAACTAAGAGTTTGTTTTATGAAAAAACCAACAAAATAGATAAGCCTTTAGTTAATTTGATTAGAAAAAGGAAAGAGGAAAATCAAATTGTTAGTCTCAAAAATGAAAAGGGAGAACTTTCCACCAATGA
>JAJPUD010003026.1:250000-275613 GCA_023553655.1 Myrmecobius fasciatus
TGTCATTTTATAACTTCCTTAAAATGAAGGTTTGGGGTACTCTATGACGATCAATTCTGATGTATATGGCTCTCTTCAACAATGAAATGTTTCAAACCACCTCCAATTGTTCACTGAAGAAAGCCATATACACCCAGAGAGAGAGATGTGAAATGTGGACCACAACATAACATTCTCGTACTCCTTGATTGATGTTTGCTTACATTGTGTTTCCTTTATCTGATATATCTTTTGTGTAGATAAGATTTTTCTTTCACAACAATAAGTTTGGAAATATGTATACATATATTCAATTTGCCAATATTTTAACATAATTAACATGTAGTGGATATCCTGCCATCTAGGGGAGGGGTGGGGAGTTGGGGGGGAAAATTTGTGGTGACACAAATGGTGACAGTGGGCAGCCTTGTTTCACTCCTGATCTTATTGGGAATGGTTCTAGTTTTTCTCCATTACATATGATGCTTGCTGATGGTTTTAAATAGATGCTACTAATCATTTTAAGGAAAAGCCCATTTATTCCTATACTCTCTAGTGTTTTTAATAGGAATAGGTTTTGGATTTTATCAAATGCTTTTTCTGCATCTATTGAGATAATCATATGATTTTTGTTAGTTTGGCCATTAATATAATTAATTATATTGATAGTTTTCCTCATATTGAAGCAGCCCTGCATTCCTGGTATAAATACCACTTGGTCATAATGTATTATCCTGGGGATGACTTTCTGTAATCTAATTGCTAATATCTTATTTAAATTTTTTGCATCAGTATTCATTAGGGAATAAAACTTAAAATTTCAGAAAAGAGCATTTCAAAAGAATATTTATTGTAAAGACAGAGATGAGTTGTGCACCAGGCACTGTGTTACACCATGGGAATAGAAAAATGGGCAAATATTAGTTCCTGCTTTCAAGAAGTTCATAGTCTAATGGGGAAGATAGCATAAAAATAACTAGTTACAAATAAGATATATACAAAATGGTTGAAGGTAGATTTAGACTATGAATAAGGACTAGGGAAACTGCTTGCAAAAGGTAAGACTGAGAATTGCTGAGAATTAAAAGAAGCCAGAGAACCTAAGAGGTAAAGATAAAAATGAAGAGAATTTCAGGCATGATTGGAGTTGGAAAATAGAGTGTGGTGTGTAAGCAACAGCAAGGAGATAAATGTCATGGGGTGTCAGAGTGCATGAAGGGAAGTAAGGTTTTAAAAGACTAGAAATTGAGGAAATGATTAGGTTATGAATTTAAAAGCCAAAGAGAGGATTTCATATTTGATCCTCAGTATAGGAAGAGACTGCTAGAACTTATTGAATGGGGAGATAATATAGTCAAATCTGTGTCTGCAGGTCTGTTGTCACTCCCCGTCACTCAATAAATCTCAGTGGTTTCATATTGCCTCCAAAATCAAATTGAAAATGCTGTTTGACTTATAAAGCTTTTTATAACCTATCCCTTCTCAATGTTTACAATCCTTTAACACCTTACTCTTACATGCACACATACACACACGCGCACGCGCACACATACACACATACACACATACACAAATTTTATGATCTACTGACCCTGACTTTCTTGCTATTCTATGAACAAGATAATCCATCTCCTAATCTGAAGGTATTTTAATTGGCTGTCCTCTTATGTCTAGAATGTTCTCCCTCCTGCCTCTTGACTTTCTTGGTTTCCCTCAAGTCACTTTCCTAATGCTTCTTAATTCTAGTGCCTTCCCAATGTTAAGTATTTCAAATTTATCCTTTATATAGCTTGATTGTTCACATTTGTTTTCTTATTGTCTCCCTAATTGAATCCTCTGAGGCACTGTTCCCCCTATCCCTTTTTCAATCCCCAGAACTTAACTCAAGGCCTGACATATAAGACATTTAATAAATGTTCATTGACTGGTTTTGTTTTAGGAAGAGCAATTTGACAACTAAGGGAAGAACATAGTGAAGTGACGAGAGAATTGAGACAGGAGCAACCAGAAGGCTAATGCAATATCCTAGGCATGAGTTAATGAGCACATGGTCCAGAATGACAAGTGTGTCACAGAAAAAATGGTGGTACAAACAAAGAAAAATCAGAGAAATAGAAACAACAGGGCATGGCAAGGGATTGGATATGGGGAGGAATGGAGTTTCCTCTTAAAAACCTCTGTAAAGAGGTGGTACTAATAAAAAGAAGGAAAGGAAGGAAGGAAGGAAGGAAAAAAGAAAGAAAAAGAAAAGAAAAGAAAGGAAAGGAGGAAGGGAGAGAGGATGAAGAAATAAAGAAAGAAAGGGAGGAAGAGAGGGAAGAAAGAAGAAAAGAAATCAGAGCTCACAGAAATTAAATTACTTGAGGGTCTCACAGTATCTAACAAATGAGTCACATGATTTTATTGGTTTTATGAGAGTTTTGTCTACTGTTAATGTACCATACTATTTTTCTAAGGTAGTTCCTGAAAAGTTATATTCAAGATAAATTTTTAAAATCAAGTTTGCAAAGTTAGTAGTAGTATTTCATGCAAAATGGCAGTAAATAATAAATGAAAGTTTAATGCTTGCATCATTCCTTTATAATTGGGGGAGGGGGGCAAAGGGAAAAAACTTAATGAACTTAAAGACTTTCATTCCTTGATACTCAGAATCTTCTATTGGGATAAGTTTGTTTCCATAGTTAGTAATTTCTTCAGCATTATTGAAGTTGCTAAAAATATGAAAAACCCACTATTTACTCTATATGCATTTATATGCACACATACCTATACATATATGCACAGACATATGTGAATGTATATGTATGTTAACTTTGAGAGGAAGCTTTATGATGGTAGAGTGGAGAGACCCATGTTCAAAACCTGCCCCTGGAACTTACTAGCTATGTCATCATGGATACCATTTAATCTCTCTGAGCAACAGTTTCCTCTGTATAAAATAAGAATCAAAATGACTATAATTCTTACTTCACAGGATTGCTGTAAGGATCAAATGAAATAATTGTTGGAGAATATTTGCAAGACTTAAAATAATCTATCAGTGCCAGTTATTATTGTTCTGTACATAGGGTTCCATGAAGTACATAGGATGAAGTTATGACCCACAAATTACATCATTCAGTTGCTGCTTATTGAGTTTCCACTGTTTTAGGTACAGTAAAAATTTACAAAGGTAGTAGCTAATACATTTCTTACCATTCCAGAAATTGAAATCTAGTGAGGAAAATGAAACAAATTTAAATGAAATTAAGTATAGTCATAAAAACAGTAGTAATTCCATGAGGAATATAGAGAATAAAAAATTAATAAATAAGTATAAGAGCCAAGAAGCAAAGAATAAAAGTCTAGAATAAATACAATGAAATGATAGAGTGAGAAAATTAGGAAGGTGAGAAAATGCAGAAAATCAAAATTTAAAACTCATAAACTAAATAAGGGGAGGAAAGGAAAGAGGAATCCACTTGCCTATTTAACAGAAATTCTTAAAAAGATAAATGAGAGAAAGAATTAAATAGCCAGATTAAAAACAAAGAAGGAAAAAAAACAATAAACAAAATATCCATAACTAGGCAAAGAAGTAACAAAAAGTAACAAGCAAGGAAGGAAGGAAAAAATGTGGCAATAGGACTATTTTTTAAAAAGATTGAACTACAATAATTGTGAAAGAAGGAAAAATATCTTCTGGAAAATTGCGATATTGAAGATAAATGGAGGAAAATATAATTCTTAAAACATTAAATGTGAATGGATTATGCAATCCAATAAAATTTTTAAAAAAAAGGAACTGGTAGATGAGACAAAAAAACAACTTTATAATCTGTTGTTACCAAGAAACTAATTATTTTAAAATTTTGTATGTAGAATAAATGTGAGGGCTGGGGGGGGAATTATTATTTGTCAGGGGAATCCAAAAAATCAGGAATCATAATTATACTATCCAAAAATAGTTAAAGCACTCAAAACATAAAAATCCCTTTTTATTCCTAAAAAAGGAAACTAAATCATGCTGAAAGAAACCATAAACAACAAGCCAATAACATTACTAAATGTATATGCTTCAAATGTTTTGGTATCCACATTCATAAAGGATATGGCTGAACTACAAGAAGACATAAACAGATAATATAGACAGAAGATTTCAATGTCAGTCTCTCAGTTTTGCAAAAGTAACAAAAAATAAACAAAAGGGAAAATGTGGAACTGAACAAACCACTAGAAACACTAGAAATTTAAAAAAAAAACCATGGGATCTTCTAAAGACTACAAAAAAATATACATATTTCTCAACACAACATGGAACTTCTTTTTTTTAAATAATAGCTTTTAATTTTCAAAATATTTGCAAAGATAGTTTTCAACATTTACCCTTTCAAATCCTAGTAGTCCAAATTTTTTCCCTCCTTTCCCTCCCTCTACTCCCTTCCCCTAGACAGTAAGAAATCCAATACATGTTAAACATGTGCAATTCTTCTATACATATTTCCACATTTATCATGCTTTGGCTAAAAATGAAAAGAAATGAAAAAGAAAACAAAAAGTAAGCAAAAAACAATAAAAAAGGGGAAAATACTATGTTGTGAACACATTCAGTCCCTACCTTCCTCTTTCTGGATGCAGATGGCTCTCTCCATCGCAAGTCTATTGGAATTGGCCTGAATCACCTCATTGTTGAAAAGAGCCAAGTCCCTAAAGTGATTGCCATCCTTGCCTGTCCCAGAAAGCAATTCCATCAATACTCCAGTCCCTCTCTGTCAACTGCACTTAGTTACTCAGATCCTCATTAGAACCATAATGAAATACTAAAAATATTCATCAAATGGTATAGCACCTAAATATATTTAAAGGAAAAATTGCCTGAATTGCAAGAAAATACAGATGACAAAATGATATTTGTACAAAATTATAATACTCCTCCCTTAGATCTGAATAAATATAACTGAAAAATTAAAAGCAAAGTATATAATGCAAAAACTAGGTACCAAACATTTATGGTATCTCCTGAATAGAAACATTAGTAGATTGCTCAATAAAAAAAAAAAAAAAAATTTATCTAAGCTAGGCAATGAGAATACAAAGAATGTATAGTACCAATATAAAAACAGATTATTGTGCCCATCAATTGGAGAGTAGCTGAATAAATTATGGTATATGAATGTTATGGAATATTATTGTTCTGTGAGAAACAACCAGCAGGACGATTTCATAGAGGCCTGGAGAGACTTGCATGAACTGATGCTGAGTGAAGTGAGCAGAACCAGGAGATCATTTTTCACAGCAACAACAATACTATATCAATTCTGATGGACATGACTCTCTTCAACAATGAAATGCTTCAAACCAGTTCCAATTGTTCAGTGAAGAAAGCCATATATACCCAGAGAGAGGGATGTGAAATGTGGACCACAACATATCATTTTCATGCTCTCTATTGATGTTTGTTTGCATTGTGTTTCCTTTATCTGGTTTTTCTTTTTTGTAGATATGATTTTTCTTGCACAACAATGATAAGTGTGGAAATATGTATACATATATTTGATTTCCTAAGTATTTTAACATAATTAACATGTAGTGGACATCCTGCCATCTAGGGGAGGGGTGGGGAGTAGGGGGGGAAAATTTGTTACAGAAAGCTTTGTAAGGGTTAATGTTGAAGAATTACCCATACATATGTTTTGCAAATAAAAAGTATTAATAAAAAAAAAAAGAGCCAAGTCCATCACGGCTGATCATCACATAATCTTGTTGTTGTTGTGTATAATGTTCTCTTGATTCTACTCACTTCACTTAGCACTTAGTTCATGTAAGTTTCTCCAAACATTTCTGAAATTATCCTGATGATCATTTCTTATAGAACAATAGTATTCCATTACATTCATATATCACAACTCACTCAGCCATTCCCCAACTGATGGGCATGCACTTAGTTTCCAGTTCCTTGTCGTTACAAAAAGGGCTGCTACAAACATTTTTGCACATGTGGATCCTTTCCCCTTTTTTAACCACATGGAACTTTTAGAAAAATCCACCATGTATTAAGCATAGAAATATTGCAAGCAAGTATAAAAAGGGCAGATTTAGCCAATATATCCTCTATAGACCATATTGTATTAAAAATAGTAATCATTCAGGGACCAAACAAAAGAACAGAACCAAAAGGATAATTAGTAATGAAATCCTAAATAATGAATGGATCAAAGAACAAATCATAGAAATAATTAATAGCAATATAAAATAAAATGATAATGATGAAACAACAAACCAAAAATTTCTGATATACAGCTAAAGCTGACCTCAGGAGGAAGAAATAATATCCCTACAAACATATACTAATAGAAGAGAGAATTAATTAACTGAATATACATTTTAAAATTAGAAAGTTACTAAGCAAGTCTGGAATAAACACAAAGGAAAAAATATTAAAAATTAGAAAATAAAGAGACAAATGAAATAAACACAAAAATATAAACAAAAGTAAAATTTGGTTCTTTTAAAAGACTAATTAATAAATCTTTAATCAATCTAATTTTTCTTAAAGTCAGAAAATCAAATAAATAAAATTGCAAATGATCTAGGTAAAATCACAACAAAACCATAAGGAATAAAAAGAATTATCAGAAGATATTACACAATTACATGCTAAAAACAACAAAAACTAGAGAAAACTGAGTAATAGCTTCAAAACCATAATATACCCAAACTATCAGAAGACCAAATAGAGATTTTAAATAATTCAATCTCTAACTATAGACTACCAAAGAAAAAAATTCTGTTCCACAGTAGAATTCAATCAAACTTTTAAAAAATGACAAGTATCTACACTACAAAACTATACTATAAAAATCATTCCCAAAAGTTGAGGGGAAAGCACCCTGTCAGAATCCTTTTAAGAAACAAATGTGGTTCTAATATCTAAACCAGAAAAGAATAAAACACAGAAAAAAAATCTGTATGTAAGTATTATGAATGAGTATTAATTCAAAAATTTTAAACAAAAATCTGTCAGACTACTATAATTAAAAAAAAACAAAACAACCCACTAATGGATTTGTACCATGGAGTAAGGATAGTTCAATATTAGGAAAACAAACAACAAAACCGATCATATTAAAACCAAAACATAAAAAACACAATCATCTCATTAATGCAAAAAAGGCTTAGACAAAATATAATACTTATTTATGCTAAAAAAAATAAAATAAAAAGCTACATAGTATAGGTATAGAGAAACTTTTCTGATACCATAGAAAAGCATCTATCTAAAACTAAAAGCAATGAGGATGCAATTGAAGCTTTTTTTAATAAATATGGAAGTTTTTTTAAGATATCGATCTCCAGGGGCAGATAGGTGGTGCAGTGGTTAGAGCACCAGCCCTGAAGACAGGAGGACCTGAGTTCAAATCTGGTCTCAGACACTTAACATTCCCTAGCTGTGTGACCCTGGGCAAGTCACTTAACCCCAATTGCCTCAGCAAAAAGCAAAAAAAAAAAAAAAAAAGATATCAATCTCCCCCCCATTATATGATGTTAATAAATCTTTAGCCAATCTGTTTGTAGTTCTGAAAATACTAGGAAATGCAATGAGATAAGGGAAAGACATTTAAGGCAAAACAATAAGGAGGAAATCAAACTATCCCCTTTTGTTGATGATAGGGCAGCATACTTGGAAAGCCCTATGGAATCAGCAAACATACTATTAAAATAATTAATAGATTAAGCAAAATTGTAAGCTATAAAATAAGTCTTCAAAAATCAATGGCATTTTTATATAATGATAACAAAACCCAACATGCAATAATGAAAAGGGAAATTCCATTTCAAATAACTACAAAATGCATAAAGTATCTGGAAATCAATCTACCAAAGTACATAAAAGACTTGTATGGATTGAATTACAAAGTGCTCTTGAAGAAATAAAGAACAACTTAAATAACAGGAGAAATATTTAGTGCTCATGGCTGGGGCAAGCCAATGTAATAAATATGACAATACTATTAAGTTAATTTACATTTTAATGCTCTGCCAATCAAATTATGAAAGTAATACTTTATAGAATTTGATAAAATATTTGAAAAAGTGAAATATTCAGAACATCAAGGAAAATAATGAAAAGTGTTAAGGACAAAGGAAGAATGATATCTTCAGATCTCAAATTATGTATATAAAGAAGTCTTCAAAGCAGTCTGATATTAGTTAAAACATAAAGAGATTGTTCAGTGGAACTAAACAATAAATAATCAGAAACAATGGAGTTCAATAATACAGTAGAATAAGTTCAAATAAGTAAAAAATATAGATTATTTAGAAAATAACTTTCTTTTTTATAAATACTAATGAGAAAACTGGAAAGCTATCTAATAGAAATTTGGTTTACACTTCATCTTTCAACCATATTCCATAATGAATTTTGAATGAATGTGACCTTTATATTAAAAATCATCCCTTTAACCCATCAATACCACTGCTAGGTTTATTTCCTAAGATAATTAGGGGAAAAGGAAAAAAAAAAAACTTACATGTGTTCTCTCTGTGGTAGCAAAGAGCTGAAAATTATGGAGATGCCCATCAGTTGGAGAAAGGGTAAACAAACTGTTGATCACAATGAAATACTACTGGGCTGTAAGGAATTATGAACTTGATGATTTTAGGAAAACATGGAAAGACTTGTATGAAATAATGAAGAGCAAAAGAATCAGAACAAGAGAAAGTTGTATACAGTAATAGCAATATTGTTTTAAGAACAACTTTGAGCAAGCAAATCATTTTGATTATTATAAATCCCCAAATTAGCTACAAAGGACTTAGGAAGGAAGATGCTATCTGCATTGAGAAAAAGAACTGATAGCTATATGTATAGTATAGTTTTACATATGTGTGTGTGTCTACTGGTAGACATGGGAAAAGAAAGGAGGAAGAAAGTTTCATGATAACCTTATATTTAGAAGTAAAAGGAAGTCGTAAATAATAGATTTACAACTTTCATGTGCAAATCCTCTTTTTTTTCTATTTTACTTTGTTAAGGAAATGTTTGTTATATTTCTTAAGAATAAAAAAGATCACACTATCAAAAAAACTAAAAGAAAAGCAAATCATATATTTCTCTTATAATTACAGGCAAGAGATACAATCTTAATCCAACAAGAAATACAGGCAATTACAAAAAAATAAAAGAAATATTTTTGATTATATGAAATTGTCTTCTGCATAGACAATATTAATACACTTAAGAGAAGGAAAGCAATTATGTGGGAAAAAATCTTTGCACAAATTTCTCTGATAAAGGTTTATATTCAAAGTATTAAGGAATATGTGTGTGTGTAGATATAGATATAGAGAGGTAGATGTAAATATAGAGAAATAATTTTTATATGTATTCATTTTATAACTATTATGCATGTGTGTATACACATACATAAGTATGATTTTATATTGTCATTCCCCAATTGGTAAGTGGTCAAGGGATATGAAAAAATTCTCCAAAGAATTGTCATATATTAACAATGATTTTTAAAAGGTTCAAATCACTAGTAAGATAAATGCAAATTTTAATAAATAATCCTGATGTTTCACTGCATATACTACAAATAGGTGAAACTGACCTAAAAAATGACAATGATATTGCAGCAGTTGTAAGGATTGATGCATTCTTTGTGATAAGCAATTTGGAAGTATGCATATAAAGTGATTAATATGTTTATTATGCTCTTTGACCCAGGGATTCCATTAATGGACTTATGTCCCAAAGAAGCATTGATAAGAAGGTCTCCACATAAACATTAAAATTTATAGCAGTAATTTTTTTAATTAAAAAAATGGAAACAATATAGATGTCCATCAAGTAGGCAAACAAAATTATGATACATAATTGTACTGGAATATTATGTACTATAAGAAATGATGAATGTGATTGATACAGAGAAACAGAGAATTTATATGAACTGATGCAGAGTGAAGTAATCAAAGACAAGAAAATAATAAATACTACAACAATGTAATGAACAACTACAAAAAAGGTCAAAAGCATAAGCACAACTTAAATAAAAGATATAAGATAATACTCTGGATAAACTCCTTGTAGAGGGCAAACATTCATAAATGTTGAACACTGGAAATGTTTTCTTATTTTTTTCAATGCATTATTCAGTTATTCTGATTTTTCTCTTTTTGTTTTTAAAAATTATTTTGTTATATGGATTTGATACTCTGGCAGGAGGAGGAATACTAGGGAAAACTATGATATAAAATCAATAAAAACTCATTTTAAAAAAGAAAAGATAATAAGTTGCTCATTTCCTTTGACCAGAGATCTGGGTCAGACTATTGGGTTTGTAAGCCAAGTATATTAATAAATATAATATTTAAAGTAACATTATTTGTAATAACAAAATTTGGCAATCTAATTATGTTCCCAGTAGTTTGTTAATTGCTAAACAAATTGTGGAATATGGATGTAATGGAACAGAACAATGCTATAAAGAATGATTTATTAAAAGATTTAATATAAAAATGGGGAGACCTGCATGAAATGCTAGTGTGACAAAAAGAATAGTCAAAAGAATAATATACTCAATAACTAACAGTTGAAGTAAAAATAAGCTTAATAATGAATAAAACCTAAATCAAAGACAATATAAAATGTAAATATTAAGTAAATTTAAAGCATACATCCTTCCTTTTAGTTAATAATAATAACCAAATAGTAAATTTAAAGCATACATCCTTCCTTTCAGTTAATAATCAGCAAGTAAGGGGCAGCTAAGTGGCACAGTATATAGAGCACCAGCCCTGAAATCAGGAAGACTGAATTCAAATCTGGACTCAGAAACTTAACACATGCTAGCTGTGTGACCCTGGGCAAGTCACTTAATCCCAATTGCCTCAGAAAAAAATTAATAATAAAGTAATCAGCAAATAACATGAGAATAAAAGTTAGTTGTCAAAATCACAGCAGTCACAATCACTCCATTAGATGGTTTTGCTTAATTGTTTTCAGGAAATGTACATTGTAAAGGATTTATCTGAGTGTTTGTTTGGTAGTGTCTATGGCATAAAAAATCTGTCAATAAGAAAGCTTTTAATAATTTATTATTACTCATAGTTAAATATCTTTTGTCTAGACCTTTTTAAACTTTATCATATTCTAATATGTCATCTTGATTTGTGCATATGCCTGTCCCTTAGATTAGACTATATTTGTATTTCCACAATTTTGCACAATACCTTTCCTAGAGTAGTCACTTAAAAATGTTTATTGAATTGAACTTGATTTGTTCAACTTTAGGTCACTGTTCTCTTCTTCCAGTGTTTATACTCAATGTGTCACATTAGAGCTTTTAAAATATACCTTTAAGACAATATTTCAGAGCCTCAGAATCAGAAATAAAAACAAAGTTGTCTCTGAAAAACTTTCCCATTACATCTTCAGCTTTATTGTAGCAGTGACTCCTTACATAGAAGGTTCATACTAATCACTGCCATCAGGCACCTTGAAAAGGGACACAGAGAATATATCCTCCATGAGCTACTATTCTATAGAGACTATTTCGGAGAAGAAACATAAAGACATGGCCAAATAATACAATGGCATCCTTCCCACATTCTGGAAATGTGTGTGCTTTTTGCTTGCTCTATGGGTAATCCAAATAGCCTTAGGGTTTAACTGTTACCAGCTTAATGAAATCAATGGGTCTGAAAAATAGTTCTTTATTTAATATTCCCACCATCAAATGAAATACTGCCTTTCACCATTCTGCTTAGTGTGGCTACTGGCCATGGTGCTGACATCACTACAAGCCTTTGTATCTCTTAATACCATAATGAGGCATCATAATAAGATTTTCTCAGGGTGTCAGAGGCATAAAAAATATTGTGCAGTACATCATAATGAGAAAAGTAGACAGTAGACCAATCAATAGGTTTGTAAGCAGTCTTGTACATTAGAACTATGAGTCTCAGGTTCTGTGATAATCAAGGTATGCCAGGACTAGACATTTTCTTTGATCCTCTCAAAGTCTGAATCTTCTCCAAAGCAGAAATATTATTTTTTTTTATTTTTTTATTTTTTATTTTTTTTATTTGCAAAACATGTGTATGGGTAATTCCTAAACATTAACCCTTACAAAGCTTTCTGTTACATATTTTCCCCCCTACTCCCCACCCCTCCCCTAGATGGCAGGATATCCACTACATGATAATTATGTTAGAATACTTAAGAAATCGAATATATGTGTAGTTATTGCATCATTTTTTGTGCAGGAGAAATCATATCTACAAGAAAGAATAATCCAATAAAGGAAATACAATGCAAGCAAACCTGAATAGAGAACATGAAAATGTTATGTTGTGGTCCACATTTCACATCCCTCTCTCTGGGTGTATATGGCTCTCTTCACCGAACAACTGGAACTGGTTTGAAGTATTTCATTGTTGAAGAGAGTCATGTCCATTAGAACTAATCCTCATATAGTATTGTTGTTGCCGTGAATAATGATCTCCTGGTTCTGCTCACTTCACTGAGCATCAGTTCATACAAGTCTCTCCAGTCCTCTCTGAAATCATCCTGCTGGTCATTTCTTACAGAGCAATAATATTCCATAACATTCATATACCATAATTTATTCAGCCACTCTCCAATTGATGGGCATCCATTCAATTTCCAGTTTCTAGCCACTACAAAAAGAGCTGCCACAAACATTGTTGCACATGTGGGGCCCTTTCCTTCTTTTATGATTTCTTTGGGATATAAGCCCAATAGAAACACTGCTGGGTCAAAGGGTATGCATAATTTGATAACTTTTTGAGCATAGCTCCAAATTGCTCTCCAGAATGGTTGGATCCGTTCACAGCTCCACCAACAATGCATCAGTGTCCCAGTCTTCCCACATCCCCTCCAACATTCATCTTTATCTTTTCCTGTAATTTTAGCCAATCTGACAGGTGTGTAGTGGTACCTCAGGGTTGTCTTAATTTGCATTTCTCTGATCAATAGTAATTTGGAGCACCTTTTCATATGATTATAAATAGTTTTAATCTCCTCATCTGAAAATTGTCTGTTCATATCCTTTGACCATTTATCAATTGGAGAATGGCTTGAATTTTTATAAATGTAAGACAATTCTCTATATATCTTAGAGATGAGACCTTTATCAGAACACTTAAATGTAAAGATGATTTCCCAATTTGATGCTTCTCTCCTAATCTTGTCTGCATTAGTTTTGTTTGTACAGAAACTTTTTAACTTAATATAATCAAAATTATCTATCTGGTGTTCAATTAAGAGTTCCAGATCTTCTTTGGACATAAATTTATTCCATCTCCACAGGTCTGAGAGGTAAACTATCCCATGTTCCTATAATTTGGTTATAACATTACTCTTTATATCTAGATCATGAACCCATTTAGATCTTATCTTGGTGTGTGGTATTATGTGTGGGTCCAGCCTTAATTTCTTCCACACTAGTTTTCAATTTTCCCAGCAGTTTTTGCCGAATAGTGAGTACTTATACCAAAAGCTGGGGTCTTTGGGTTTATCAAACACTAAATTGCTAACATTATTACCTAGCTTGTCCTCATATTCTATCCTATGCCACTGATCGACTGCTCTATTTCTCAGCCAGTACCAAATGGTTTTGATGACCGCTGCAAAGCAGAAATATTATTCCAAATTTCCTCCCTCTTTCTTGCGCCATAGAAATACCAATTGCAGGTCAGTGTGCTTTTGCAGGACTACAAAGTTTGTTAAGGCCACACAGACAGTTCCCTATGGGCAACATTCTGTTCCACTGTTGTAGGGCCAAGAACAGAAAGGAAAGGATAGGACAAACACCTTGCCTTGAAATTGAACTCAATATTACACTACACCCATATTCCTTCCAGAGCTTTAAAGAATTGGACTACAAAAATAAACCTAATAGCACCAGCATAACAGCTCTCTGAACTGCAAGTGTCAGGCCAATGAATTAAGGAAAGGAGAGTGGGAAAAAACTCCACGTCAAAACACTGAGCGGTGGTGAAGCGAGCAGGCTGTGCAAAATTCCATTAAGTCTGAGAACCCAGGTAGGTCCCAAAAGTAACTGGAGACAGAAAACTAGCCTGGTATACCATGAATTGCCCAAAATGAGAAAAGGCTAAAATATTTTGAGATTTACCCTGCAAGGAAACTGCCATCAAAAGAGAACAAGTCAGAAACTCAGAAAGTGAGCAAAATATGAGAGAAAACAAAGGCTGAAATTATAAAATATCTCAGGAAGAAGAAAACTCAAAGACCTTGAACATAAGCAGATATATCCAAAGGAAAAAAAAATATGGACAGCAAACATAGATATGGCCTCCACGGCTAGGAAATTAGTTGAGATAGCTGTAAGACAAAGGGAAATAAGTCAACACTTTGTGAGACAGAAAATTCCTGGGGAATTTGAGAAGAATATGTAACTACAACACACTGTTTCTGAATGGTTCAAAAGAGAAATGAGAATTATGAGAGCAGAATTTTTAGTCTGAACAACAAAAATATTGGGCAAAATAGAAAAACTGAAATCTTTAAAGGCAAGTCTTACAAATGAAACAAAAGAGAGGAAAGTAGATTAAGAATTCAAATATAGAAACAAGAACAATGTAGAAGAGAAGTAGAAAATAATAACATTAAAATAGAATATATTCATCAGACATATAAAACATACTGATCTTGAAGACAAGATGTATAGTGAAAACCTAAGGACAGAAGAATATGACAGGACAAAAAAACCTTAGCATCATAATGTAGAAAATAATAAAACTGTTCAGAACTTTTAAACAAAGAAAATGAAATACCAATTGAAAGAACTGGTAAATTGCCTCCCTAAGGGAAAAAAAATACAAGACTGAAAACTCCAAGACAAATTGTGGTTACAATTAATCAAAAAAAAAAAATTTCTGCAAGCAATCAGGGAAAAGGTCTTTATGTATAAAGCAAAGGAAATCTGAATAACACAAGATTATTCTGCATCTACCAGAAAGCATAAGAGGGAATGGATTAATGTGTTCTGAAGAGAAATAAAATGCAGATTACACCCCACAGTAATCTACTCTGCAAATATAATTTTAATCAAATAGGCATTTGAAACATTCTGAGAAAGAAAACCAGATCTGAAGAGATTATTTGATTTTTAAGCAAACATGTATGGAGCATAAATCAATAAATTCAAAGACAACAATAGCAACAAAATGACAACAGAGAGATCAGTAAAATAATTCTTCCTACATGTATGCAACAAAACAGGCTCAAAGACAAAAGTTCTCAAAACAGATGCCTCCTTTTTCTCTCCTATCATTTTCTTCTTAATTACTTATAATCCAATTTATAATCTTATAATTCCACAGAAACTGCTCACTTCAAAGTTGCCAAATCTAATGGCCTTTTGTTTTCATTCTTCTTGATCTCTCTGCAGTCTGACATTATTGATCACTCCCTCTTCCTTGATACTGTCTTCTCTCTAGGTTTTCCAAATACTACTCTCTGCTAGTCCTCCTCTTACCTATCTGATTGCTCTTTCTCTTTCTCCTTTGCTGGACCCTCTTCCAGATTGTAATCTCTAACCATAAGTGTTTCTCAGGATTCTACCCTGGATCTTCTTCTTTCCTTCTTCTGTACAACTTCCTTTAATGATCCCATCAATTTTCATGGTTTTAATTACCATCTCTATGCTAATGATTCTCAAATTGATGTATCCTGTCCTAAATCCTGGTAATCGGGAAAGTTGAGGGGGTGGGGCCAAGATGGTGGAGTGCAGATGTGACTCTCTGTGAGCTCCTCTGACCTTCTCTCAAACCAACAGCAGATTAAGCCTCTGAACTGGTTCTGGAGTGAAAGCTCCCCCAAATACTTGGAGTACAACACATTTCCAGCAAATTACCTTGGAAGAGCTTTCGAGCAGGTCTGTTTCAGACTGGCAGGGGATCAGGTGGTTTGCCACGCTCAGGGCAGAAGACCAGGGCTGGGACAGAGCATGGGGGATTCTAAGCACCCAGGAAGTCCCTGGGAGACACTTGGGCCACTTTGTTCTGGTTGTGGGCAGGTGCTTTGGCAGATCTGCCTTTAGTAAAAGTTAGATTGAAATCCACTGAGAATGCGGGACCTAGCCCAACCAGCCCTGCACCAGAAATCAATCAGCTGAACTGCTCCAGGGCAAAGTGAAGCATTTCCCACTCCGCTATTTTAAACAGAGCTCAGGCTCTAAAAAATGAGTAAGAAACAGAAAAGAACTCTCAATATAGCTTTTATGGAGAGAAAGAAGGGCAGACCTCAGATACTGAGGTTACTAAAACAACTCCAGAGGAAGCCACAAAGGCAGACATGATCTGGTTCCTATTTCACAAGGCTTTCCTGGAAAACTGCATAAAAAAATCTCAAAAGAGAGTTAGAAGAAAAATGGGTAAATGAACTGAGATTATTAAAAGAAGAATATAATGCCCTACAAAAGAGATATGAAAAGGAAACCAGTTCACTGAAAAACAAAATTGGAGAAATGGAAAAAGACACCAACTCACTGAAAAACAAAATTGGTGAAATGGAAAAAGACAACAATTCACTGCAAAACAAAATTGGTAAAATAAAAAAGACTGCTAAAAAGGTAACTGAAGAAAATAATACTTTAAAAATTAGAATTGAACAAATGGAAGTGAATGAATCAATAAGACTTCAAGAATCAATAAAAAAAAACAAAAACAAAAAAGTGAAAAAATTGAAGAAAATATGAATATCTCCTAGGAAAAACAAATGACTTGGAAAACAGATCCAGAAGAGATAATCTAAGGATTATCAGACTCCCTGAAAGCCATGATGAAAAAAAAGAACCTTCATGCTATCTTCCAGGAAATCATGAAAGAGAATTGCCCAGATGTTTTACAATCAGAAGGCAAAATTGGCATTGAAAGAATTCACTGATCACCTCCTGAAAGAGACCCCAAAATTAAAACCCCAAGGAATATCATGGCTAAATTTCAGGACTATCACACCAAGGAAAAGATATTGCAAGCAGCTAGAAAGAAACAATTCAAATACCAAGGAACTGTAATTAGAATCACACAAGATCTGTCACCTTCCTCATTAAAGGATCGAAGGGCCGGGAATCAGATATTCCAAAAGGCAAAGGAACTCGGATTACAGCCAAGAATAACTTATCCAGCTAGAATGAGCATTATCTTCCAGGGAAGAAGATGGTCATTCAATGATATAGGAGAATTTCACCTATTTCTAATGAAAAGACCAGAGCTGAACAAAAAAATTGACCTCCAAACACAGAAGTCAAGAGAAGCATAAAAAGGTAAAAAGGAAAGAACTCTTGAGAACTATAGTTCTACTATGGGTATACTTAAACAATGGGGGTATAATTTGATTTTACTTTGATAAAATGAAAAAGAAACTAGAGGTGGAAGGGCTATTATAATGGAAAAAGAGGGGAAAGGAGGTAAAATAAAGTCATCAAAAAAGGAGGTAAAAATAAGGTAAAATCTCATGAAGAGGCAAAGAAAATCTAATATAATTGAGGGAAAGAAGGGAGGGTGATGAGCATTGTGTGAATCTTATTCTCATCAGATTGAGCTCTAAAAGACTATATCAGACACATTTGGTTTCACAGAAAAACTTGTCCCTCCTTATAGGGAAGTAGGAGGGAAAGGAGGAAAAGAAAGGGAAAGATTAATAGAAGGGAAAATAGAAAGATTAGGGGAAAGGTATAAAAAAGAGGGAGGTGCTCTAAAGGAGGAAGGACTGTTAGAGGGAGGTGGTCATCAAAAACAAAATACTGGGGAGGGATAAGGGAGAAAGGGAAAAAGAAAGAGAAAAACATAACTTTAGGTAAATAAGATGGCAGGAAATACAGAATTAGTTATTTTAACTGTGAATGTGAATGGGATGAACTCTCCCATAAAGCGGAAGCAGATAGCAGACTGGATTAAAAACCAGAATCCAACAATATGTTGTTTACAAGAAACACATCTAAAACATAGAGACACATACAGGGTGAAGGTAAAAGGCTGGAGCAGAATCTATTATGATTCAGGTGAACAAAAAAAAAAAAAAAAGCAGGGGTAGCAATCCTTATCTCAGATCAAGTAAAAGCAAACTAACAAAAATCATATTATTATCTCAATACATGCAGAAAAAAAAACATTTGATAAAATCCAACACCCATTCTATTAAAAACACTAGAGAGTATAGGAATAAATGGGCTTTTCCTTAAAATGATCAGTAGCATCTACTTAAAACCATCAGTAAGCATCATATGTAATGGAGACAAACTAGAATAATTCCCAGTAAGATCAGGAGTGAAACAAGGCTGCCCACTGTCACCATTACTATTTAATATTGTAATAGAAATGTTAGCTTTGGAAGTAAGAGAAGAAAAAGAGATTAAATGAATTAGAGTAGGTAATGAGGAAACCAAATTATCGCTCTTTGCAGATGATATGATGTTATACCTAGAGAACCCTAGAGACTCAACTAAAAAACTGCTAGAAACAATTCACAACTTTAGCAAAGTTGCAGGATACAAAATAAATCCACATAAAGCAGCAGCATTTTTATGTTACCAACAAAGTTCAGCAGCAAGAAATACAAAAAGAAATTCCATTCAAAATAAGTGATGATAGTATAAAATATTTGGGAATCTACCTACCAAGGAAAAGTCAGGAACTATACAAACTAAACTACAAAACACTTTCCACACAAATAAAGTCAGACCTACTCAATTGGAAAAACATCAAGTGCTCATGGATAGGCCAAGTGAATATAATAAAAATGACAATACTACCCAAACTAATTTACTTATTTAGTGCCATACCAATCAAACTCCCAAGAAATTATTTTAAATAGTAGCAAAGTTCATTTGGAAGAACAAAAGGTGAAGAATTTCAAGGGAATTAATGAAAAAAAAAAAAAAGGCTGATGAAGGTGGCCTTGCTGTACCAGATCTAAAACTACATTATAAAGCAGTGGTCATCAAAACCATTTGGTACTGGCTAAGAAATAGAGCAGTTAATCAGTGGAATAGGATAGGAGCACAGGACAAACTAGACAATAACTATAGCAATCTAGTGTTTGATAAACCCAAAGACCCCAGCCCTTAGGATAAGTAGTCACTATTCGACAAAAACTGTTGGGAAAATTGGAAACTAGTATGGAAGAAATTAGGGCTTGACCCTCAGCTAACACCACATACCAAGATAAAATCTAAAAGGGTTCATGATTTAGTTATAAAGAGTGATATTATAAGCAAATTAGAGGAACATAAGATAGTTTACCTCTCAGACCAGTCCAAAGAAGAACTGGAACTCTTAATTGAACACCAGATAGATACTTTTGACTATATTAAGTTAAAAAGTTTTTGTACAAACAAAACTAATGCAGACAAGATTAGGAGGGAAGCAATAAATTGGGAAATCCTCTTTACATTTAAAGGTTCTGATAAAGGCCTCATTTCTAAAATATATAAAGAATTGTCTCATATTTATAAGTAATCAAGCCACTCTCCAATCAACAAATGGTCAAAGGATATGAACAGACAATTTTCAGATGATGAAATCAATACTATTTCTAGTCCTATGAAAAGGTGCTCCAAATCACTATTGATCAGAGAAATGCAAATTAAGACTACTCTGAGGTACCACCACCCACCTGTCAGATTGGCTAAAATGACAGGCAAATATAATGACGAATGTTGAAGGGGATGTGGGAAAACTGGGACACTGATACATTGTTGATGGAACTATGAATGAATCCAACCATTCTGGAGAGCAATTTGGAACTATGCTCAAAAAGTTATCAAACTGTGCATACCCTTTGACCCAGCAGTGTTTCTGTTGGGCTTATATCCCAAAGAGATCTTAAAGGAAGGAAAGAGCCCCACATGTGCAAGAATGTTTGTGGCAGCCCTTTTTGTAGTGACAAGAAACTGGAACTGAATGGATGCCTATCAATTGGAAAATGGCTGAATAAAATATGGTATAGGTATGTTATGGAATATTATTGTTCTATAAGAAATTACCAGCAGGATGATTTCAGAGAGGCCCGGAGAGACTTGCATGAACTAATGCTAAGTGAAATGAGCAGAACCAGGAGAGTATTATACACGGCAACAAGACGACTATATGATGATCAATTCTGATGGGCATGGCTCTCTTCAACAGTGAAATGTTTCAAACCAGTTCCAGTTGTTCAGTGAAGAGAGCCATATACACCCAGAGAGAGGGATATGAAATGTGGACCACAACATAACATTTTCATGCTCTCTATTGGTGTTTCCTTGCATTGTTTCCCTTCTCAGGTTTTTTTTTTCTTTTTTGTAGATCCAACTTTTCTTGTACAGCAAGATAATTGTAAAAATATGTATGCATATATTCGATTTGTCAAGTATTTTAACATAATTAACATGTAGTAGATTTCCTGCCATCTAGAGGAGGAGTGGGAACTAGGGGGGAAAATTTGTAACGGAAAGCTTTGTAAGGGTCAGTGTTGAAAAATTACCCATACATATGTTTTGCAAATAAAAAGTTTTAATTTAAAAAAAAAAAGAGCAGAAAAGAAAAAGAAAAAAGAAAAAAAATTCTGCTGATCTCCAATCTTGCATGTCCAGATGCCTTTTGGATATCTTGAACTGGACATCCTAAATTCAATATGTTTAAAACAGAACTCCCATATTTCCCCATAGAGCTACCCCCTCCTACCTTTCCTGTTATTGTACAGAACAATACCATCCTCCTAGTTTCCCAGGATCACAATCTAGGAATTATCCTGGATTCTTCCCTATCTCTCATGGCCCATATCTAATCCATTGCTAAAGCCTATCGATTTTATCTTTGTAACACCTCTCTTATAATATACTCCCTTCTTTCCTTCAACACTGCTATTATTATAGTACAGGCCTCATCACTTCAAGCTATTGCAATAACCTGCCAATGCTTCTAACAACCTCTAGCCTTTCACTATTCCCCATTCAGCTACTAGAGTGACAGGTCTGACCATTACACATACCCTTGATAAAACTCCAATGGCTTTCTGTTGCTTCCATGAGCAACTACAAATGCAAAATACTCTGTTTGGCATTCAAAGCAATTAACAATTTCACTGCCATCACCACCACCACTTTTCCAATCTTATCACACAAAACTTCCATACATACTCTTTGATCCAGTAACACTGGCCTCCCAGTTGTTCCATTAACAAGATATTCCACTTCTCATTTTTTTTCTCACTCTCCCCCATAGTTGAAATATTCTCCCATCTCTTTTCTAACTATTGACATCCCTGGCTTTCTTTAAGTCCCAACTAAAATCCCACCTTCTAGAGGAAGCCTTCCTTAACCCCTCTTAATTTCAGTGCCTTCTCTCTGTATATTACCTTCTATTCATTGTATATGTATATGTGTGTATACATACACATATATATATCATGTATATACATTATATGTGTGTGTGTGTGTGTGTGTGCGTGTGTGTATAATGTATATACACATTTGTTTAGCTCCTTGATAGATAAGCTCCTTGAGAGCAGAGATTATTTTTTGCCTCTTTTTGTATCCCCAGCACTTGGAACAATACCTGGTCAATGGTAGGTACTGAATAAATGTTTATTTGATTGATTGGTCTGGGGAGATTTGATGCTTGAAAAATCCAGTTTTCATTCTTAGAACAGGTCTTAGAATTCTTAGCAACTAACTGAGAAACTTAGAAAGTATGAACATGGCAGAGGAAAGAAATTTTGAGGCAAATAAAGAAAAAAATTGAATTGGGGAAGATATATATTAGTGATAGGAGGTATAATCATGGATATGTTGAGGGAGGAGTCTCACCATGGGACACCTCTCTGACACCTGCAAGATTATTCATTCTTTTCAGTGAGGAATAGTGAAAAAAGGGGATCTGCAGGGCAAAATCTATAAGTGGAAGAAAGTTTTAAATGTGGAAAGCTAAGAGCAGATACTGAGGAAATTTTGATTGCAGAGAATAGAGAAAGATTAGATAATAATAGGTGCGAAAAATCAGAGAATGTGGTTTGGGGGGGGGAAGAAGGAATAATGAAGAGAGTGAGAAAATTTTTTTTGGAAAGGTGTACCAAAAATGAAATTTTTAAAATTAGTGAACAGCATGAATTGAAGAAGAGAATAAAAGGAACTCTACCTAACTGAGAGAGGAAAAAAGGGTGGGGAATTTATAAATAGATAAAAGCAGGAAAGAGGAACAAATAAAATTTTAAAGAGAAAAGGGTAACAAATAAGAAGAAAGGATCCAGGGAAGGGCAAGAGAGTTGTAAGAATAGGGTCACCTTAAAAAGATTAAGATAAAGTAAGTAAAGGAACATAATACTGTTTACAAAAGAAGCTGGGGGGGGGGGCAGGGGAGAGGAAAAGAGGAGAATCATAACTTGAAAAAATAGTAGAAATGTATGGAAGAAAATGCAAAATTAACTCTGATCTCTTTAAATGTAAATGGATTGAACAATCCAATAAAATAAAAACAAAAAATGTAACAGAATGGATAAGAAAACAAAACCCTACGATCTGTTGCTTATAAGAAACATCTTTTAAAAAAAAAGACATATACAAAATAAAACTGAGTGAATGGAAAAAACTCATTATGCATCAGTGAATCAAAAAAAAAAAAAACAGAAGTCATAATCAAGCTATCTGATGATGCAAAAACAAGCATTCACAGCAGGATGATTTCAGAGAGGCCTGGAGAGACTTACATGAACTGATGCTAAGTGAAATGAGCAGAACCAGATTAGTATACTTGGCAACAACAAGATTATATGATGATCAATTCTGATAGATGTGACTCTTTCCAAAAATAGATGATTGAGGCCACTTCCAATGATCTTGTGATGAAGAGAGACATCTACACCTAGAGAGAGGACCATGGGAAGTGAGTATGCATCACAACATAGAATTTTCACTTTTTTGTTGTTGTTTGCTTACATTTTGTTTTTTTTCTCATTTTTTTCCTTTTTGATCTGATTTTTCTTGTGCTGCATGATAATTGTATAAATATGTACACATAAAAAAGAGAAATTTTTAAAAATAAGCATTCAGAAAATAAATAGGCATAAACAAAAAGCTACATACTGTTGGAAGGAACAATAGATAACAAACTAATATCAGAAATAAGCCTTACCTATATGCTTCCAATGACTTAGCATCCAAATTTATAAACATTAACTAAGCTATAAGAAGATTTAAACAGTAACACAATAGTTTTCAGGAGATTTCATCTTTCAGTTTTGAATAATCCTAATAGAAAGATAAACAAAGGGGAAAATACAAAGTTGAACTAACTACTGAAGACACTAGAAATAAAAGACTTATGGCATTTTTCTAAATGACCCTACAAAAGAATATGCATATTTCTCAGCACCACAAGTAGCTTCTATAAAAATTATGCATGAGGCACAAAGATATTACAAACAATGTAAAAAGGCAGAAGTACATCCTTTATAGACCATAATGCAATGGAAATAATAATTGGTTCAGGAACCACAAACAAAAGACATAGACCCAAATGGAGATTTAAGGAAATTCTAAATAATGAGTGGTTTAAAAAATAAATCATAGAAACAATAACTTTACTAAGGAAACAAAATGCTATAATTTTTTGTTTAGCAGAAAAGGTGAAGATAATCTAAAAAGGTAGAAGTATTAGCCAGTGGGAGAACTAGAGAAGACCTCCTAGCTTCATCTTGAAGCAGTCCTCAGTGGGAAAGTGATATCCTTACAAACATTCATTAACAAAATGGAAAAAGAGTATTGATAATTGAATATATACTTTAAAAAGTTAGGAAGTCAACAAATGAATAAACACAAAAAAGCACACTAGAAAACGTACAAGTAATAAAGGGGGAAATGAAATAGAAACAATAAATCCTTACTAATTATAAATAAAACAAAAAACTTTTTAAGACTAATAAAATTGATAAACCCTTAGCTAATCTGACTTAAGAGAGCAGAAAATAAAATAGATAAAATAACAAATAAGCAAGATGAAATTTGTGCAAAACTAGAAGAAATGAGAACAGAAATAAAAAAGGGAAAAAGCAGTCAAATCAGTGGGGGATAATTAAATGTCAGATAAAATAAAATCAAGGTTGAGAAAAGGACACTGGTGCTCTCTGGAAAAGTAGTTTTAGTAGAATAGTGGGGGGGGGGGGTGGCAGGGAAGCCAGATGTCAAAGGATTTGATGATAAGTGAGTAGTAAGAAAACTGTTAGCCCTATGGGTGCAGAAACTGAGTTTAATCTAAATGTTATATTTCCCAGGGTTTATTAATGCTCCACACCTAGTAATTATTTAATGTTCATTAAATAAACAAGGGGGAAAATGACGTCAGTAGAAGGAATACAGTAGCATTAACCTCAAATAGAAATGAGCCACTAAACCATACATGGGAATCCCTATGGATCACATATTGGCTAAGAAAACTACATGTTGACATTAACTTTGTTGCATTATACATTTATTTATTTTATTAAATATTTTCCAATTGCATTTTAATCTAGTTTGGGAAGAACTCAGGAAGTATTGGGAGTCACAATACAACCAAGGTTCAACACCTCTGAAAGAGTCTGCTCTTTATAGAATTTTAGGCACAAAGAGGAGAGTGATCAAGATGAGTTATTATAGAATAATTATAATCAGGACAATAAGCATTTATTAAGTGCTTAGTATTTGCAGGCACTATGCTAAAGACTGGGATTACAATTAAATACACATAGAAAAACAAATAAACAAGCCAAATAAAAAATAAAACAACAACCAACCAATCACACCATGGCCACTATTTTCAAAGAGAATATTTTCTTAGGGGGTAGACAAATATCTAGGAACCAAAAAAAATGTATACAAAGTATATGAAGATAACATGAAATGGTGAAAATAATTTGAAAAGATGAAGGTATTAAGAGATGGGAGAACTAGCAAAGTCCTACCTTCATCTTGAAGAAAGCCAAGAAAACTAAAAAATGATGTATTATGTACAATTACAAAATATTAGCCTTATAAAGGAACTTATCCAATCCATACACATTCCTCATTATACAGGTGAAGAAACTGAGACTCAACTATGTGAAGTTATTTTTATTAGAATGTATTTTCAGACAGAACTAAAACTCAGTTGTTAGTACATACTAGTACACAGCAGTTCTCATGATTTGTAGTTGTCATCAAGTTGTAACTATGGTACATAATCTGCCTAAGATACATATGTAGAAATATTATTTTATTGGCTTATAAGTTGTTATTTAATAGATGAAGGTAGATATTTTTTCCCAAGTACTATCATTTGTAGCTTTTTGCCCTATAATTTGATTCAAGTTAATTTTTTTTGGTGGAATTGAATGTCACTTTGTCTATACATGGATTGCTGCTTTGTCTCTGCTTACTGTTAGAGCTATCCTATTTTCATTGGGGGGAAAAATAGAGTTTGAACGTAAAGTAACATATACGTCTATATTTGTGATTAAAGCTATCCAGAAGAGGTAGTTTGCAGACTTTGAAAAGAATGAATCTGGGCAACAAAAGGTCAAGAATTTCAAGGGAATTAATGAAAAAAAATGCAAATGAGGGTGGCCTAGCTGCACCAGATCTAAAACTATATTATAAAGCAGTGGTCAC
>JAJPUD010003027.1:0-15012 GCA_023553655.1 Myrmecobius fasciatus
ATCTGGGGACTGTTCTATTTTTTCTCCGTAAAAGCTTTCTATGGTGAGAGCTCTCTTCTGCTTCTTGCTCATGATTTAAAGTTGGGATATTGGTCAAAAGCCGAGAAAACTGCAACAATTTATATTTGCCCTGGGGCAGTTTGCCGAGTTGACCTCCGGTCTGAGGCTGGTCGGGCTAGATTCGCACCAGGACCACGTTTTCAGCTGTTCTCGATCCACCCCCTTCCAAAGGCAGATCTGCCAAAGCACCTGCCCGCAAGCAGAGCAAAGTGGCCCAGGCGTCTCCCAGGGGCTTCCTGGGTGCCCAAAATCCGCCCCTCTATCGCAGCCCTGACTTCCGCCCAGGCTGGAGTCTGATCGGGACCAGAGGCCGATTTCCCCTGAGGCTAACCTTCTCCGGAGTTCTTTCAAGGTAGATCTTTTATAGAAGTGCGTTGTAGTCCAAATGCTTGGCGAGGACCTCACTCAGAAACCAGTTTTAAGGCTTACTTTGTCTGGGTTTGAGGGAATGTTGGAGGGAGTTCACAGAGAAAGCTGTCCGCAGTTCGCCATCTTGGCTCCGCCTCCCTCATCCTTCATTTTTAAAGAGGACCAATGACATAATGAATTAAATATTTCTAACCTACATTGAACCCAAGTAGTTATGAGATTTCAGAGTTGAGTAGATTAACTTACATCTATCAGTCATCTTTGTTAATATGCTACAGCCCATCATACATGTGTATGCATAGTATGCATAAAATCAGGACATGTTGATAGTAGGAAGGGTAGAGAAATAGATACCCTGAGTATCTATGGAAGGAGAATCCTGATAACAAAAATATGCATTGTTCCAACGGGGAAGAAGGGGACTGAAAGATACAAAAACACAAAATACTAATCATGCCTATTCACAATTTTGCTAAGGAAATCTCCAACTTTTGCATAAACTTTTTGTGAAAGGTTGAAGAAAAGCTTAATAATAAGAGAATAATATCCTAGATACTTTCTCATTCCCCTTCCTTAATCAATTTAGTTTTTTTTTTTTTTTACCATTTTTCTTTTCTTTTCTTTCTTTTTTTTTGGGGGGGGTAAGATTCTATTTAGATATATAATCTCCTAAAGAAGATACATATCTCTTTAGGCTAGTTTCTTCAGGAAGCACTGTAATTCAGATGAGTACTTTATAAAAGCTTTAACAATGAAAATAATTGCATTATTGAGTTTCAACTTTATGCCATTCATCTCTCATATATGATTTCTTTAACACATATTCCCTCCCCTAAAATAAGGGACTCACATGTGCAAAAATGTTTGTGGCAGCCCTTTTTGTAGTGGCAAGAAACTGGAAACTGAATGGATGCCCATCAATTGGAAAATGACTGAATAAATTATGGAATATGAATGCCATGGAATATTATTATTCTGTAAGAAACAGAATAATTTCTGTAAGAATTCTGTAAGAAACAGCAGAATGATTTCAGAGAGACCTGGAGAGACTTGCATGAACTGATGCTGAGTGAAATGAGCAGAACCAGGAGTTCATTATATACGACAACAACAAGACTATATGATGATCAATTCTGATGGACATGGCTCTCTTCAACAGTGAGATAGTTCAAACCAGTCCCAATTGTTCAGTGATGAAGAAAGCCATATACACCCAGGGAGAGGCTTGTGGGAACTGAGTGTGGACAACAACATAGCATTTTCTTTTTTTTAATGTGTATACCTATTTATACAGTTATCTTGCTGTACAAGAAAAATCAGATCTACAATTAAGAAAGAAAAAAAACTGAGAAGGAAAACAAAATGCAAGCAAACATCAGTAGAGCATGAAAATGCTAAGCACAACATAGCATTTTCATGCTTTCTGTTGATGTTTGCTTGCATTTCATTTTCTTTCTCAAGTTTTTTTTCTTGTAGATCCGATTTTTCTTGTACAGCAAGATAACTATATAAATATGTGTACATATATTGGATTTGTCATATATTTTAATATAGTTAACATGTATTGGACTACTTGCTATCTAGGGGAGGGGGTGGGGGGAGAGAAAAATTTGGAAAAGAAGGTTTTTCAAGGGTCAATACTGAAAAATTACCCATGTATATGTTTTGCAAATAAAAAAAAAACTTTAATAAAAAATTTAAAAAATTTTTAAAAAATGAATGTAAGCTCTTTGAGGGCAGGGGCTTCTTCTTCTTCTTCTTCTTCTTTTTGCTTCTTTCCCAGCCTGTTATTTAGTAGGAGCTTATTAAATCTTTATTTACTGAATTAAATGTGTCCTGAAGTTTTTCTTTCAGGAACCACAACACTATTATTGACTAGATGGAATCTAATTTTAGAGGGAAGGTACTAGCAATGGAGGATACCAGGAAAAACAACCTACAGCAGATGGGATTGAATTTTTACTGAACCTATGGCCTAGGGCTGACTATATGAAGAAGGTACAGGTGAAACAATGATGTGGCTTTGAAATTTGAACCTCATTTTCCTCAGTGTTTCAGTTTCTCTTTGGAGTTAAAGTCAATCAGTTGAAGAGTAAGTCTTTCCCTTTGAATTTTTGAGGGAAAGTTTATAGAATCATAGGATTGTAGGATTTTTAGAACTAGGGAGAATCTTAGAAATCACCTAATCCAATGCTTTCATATTACAAAAGCTAAAACTGAGTCTGAATCTAAGAAGAAACTGATTTACATAGTTATATAATATGACATATGACTTCTTTTGCTATCTCATCTAACTGGAAGTAAAATAGTCAATCTAATGCTTGACCCAATGGTTGATCTTCCTGGGAAACTTAGATCTTCTCAATTTTCTGACAGATCATTTTCTTTCTCCTTGGGAATCCTGGTAATTCCTCTTAGGAAGGAATCATTTTATAGTGGTGTGGCTTGAGTGGATATCCATGTGGCTTTGGCTAAACTGTTGCTTAGAACTCCAGGCCAAAAGTAATTCACCAGCTTCAATCTTCCCTAAATAGGCAGGGATTATAAATGTACACCATCAGGCTCAGTTTGCTTTGTTTTTGACAGGGTGGATTGAGATCACTTTTGCCCGTGTCTTCAACTTCAACTACCTTCCTTCTGTTTCACTTGTGAACTATAAAAACAAATAAACAAACAAAACTCTTACTGTAATGTTTTGTCTTGGGTTTTACAAGCAAATATAATTGCCTATGGTTCAGATCCTGCTAATTTGGTTTATATAACTGAAACTTCTCTCCTATTCTCCCTTTTCAAATGTATTTGTGCCTTGGTTACACCATGTTCTCAGTCTTTAAAGCACATTTAATTTGTTTCAGGATGTGCTCCATTCTATTGAACAAATTCATTAACTTCTTCAGTTTTGCCCAAACATGAGAATGGCCTTTCTTTAATTATGAGCTATCTGGTTCTGCTAAATTTTTTTTGATATGTTTTAGGAAATGGGATTGAGAGGATTTTTAGTCAGCCAGGCCACAATCTTTACTCCCAGTTTTCAGCCTTAGGACCCCCATGCATTTTTTAATAACTTTAATAATGATTATTTCTGTCAGGAATTCACACTACTGTACATGTTTCACAAAATAGATTGTTTTGGGCAACTGCCACATACCTTGACCAGGCTCCTTTGGAAACTATTTTTTACATGCACAGCATTCACATTTGTAAAACAGTGGGGGTTTGAGAGACAGCCGAGAAAGGCTCACGGTAGCTGATGATTCAAACAGAGATGGAACAAAGATGCCATGCTATTCTGTGACAAGATGGCTGAAGAGGACCTGCCTTCAGATATGATTTGGAAGCTCAGCCTGTTCTCACAAGGTTGTAATAAAAACCTGAGTCAGATCGGGAGCGGGGGGTGTCTGGAAAGGAACAAAGGATACTTTAGTTCTTTGCTTTGTAAGTGTCTTCTATAAATAATTTAAAGAAGAACTTTTTAATCGACTACTAAAAAGAATGAAGAGAAAAGAAGGAAGTTGTGAAGATTTTGAAATGCCTTAAGAAATGAGATGAGAAGAATGTGTAATTTTCAGACTCAAAATGGTTATCTCTACAACATAGTATAAAATGTAAAAATTTAGGATATATTATCACAATAGAAAATTTACTGATCTGCTGCTTGCTTACTAATAAAATTAATGTCTTAGGAGAATTTGAAGACAGTCATTTTGTAACAATATCAAGTGAAGGAAAACATATGTCTGAATTTGCCAAATCACACATTCCCCCTCACTTCTTACTTAGTGTCTCAAGACTTTTTTTTTATAATAGCTTTTTATTTTCAAAATGTATGCAAAGATAGTTTTCAACATTCACTCTTGCAAAAACTTGTGTTCCAAATTTCTCTTCCTTTCTTCCCTCAACTTCTCCCCTAGACAGCAAGTTATCCAATATACTTTAACCATGTGCAGTTCTTCTATACATATTTCTACATTTATCATGCTACACCAGAAAAATAATATAGAAAAGAAAAAAAGAAAAAAAAAACAAACTACAACAAAAAAGTGAAAATACTGTGTTGTGATCCACATTAAATCTCCATAGTCCTATTTGTGGATGTACCTGGTTCTCTCCATAGCAAGTCTATTGGAATTGGTCTGGATCACCTCATTGTTGAAAAGAGCCACGTCCATCAGAGTTGATCATCACTCGTCTAAATTCATAAACAAATTTTCAAGCACATTCTTATTCTGTACAAGTCTTGAGGCTACAACAAGACAAGTTTTTAGAGGACATTTCTTTATTACAGAGTTGTATTACCTACTTCAGAGATTGTTATGAGGAAAGAAATTTGCCAGGGCAAGCCAACAAAATCCTTACTATATATTGGGCAGTTTGCTAACTCCTGGGGATACAAAGAATGGCAAAAAATAGTCCTTGCTCTTTTAAAGCTTGCAATCTAGTTCAGGAGTCAAAAAGCAAAAAAAACTATGGACAAATACATATATACAGGATAAATTAGATGTAATCAACAAAAATAAGATACTAGTATTAAGAGGGATTGAGAAAAGTTTCTTGTTGAAGGTGGAATTTTTGCTGAAACTTGAAGACACCAGGGGATCCAGCATGTGAAGATGAGGAAGGAGAGAATTCTTGACAAGTGGTAACCCCTATTAAAAATATATGGAGGTGGGAGATGAATTGTCATGCTTGGGAGAGTGAAGAGTCTGGTGCCATTAGATATAGAATACAATGTAAGGGAAGGGGGCTTGGAAATGATGTAGAAGTAGCTGGGGTTCATATTAGGAAAGGCTCTGAATGCCAAGCAGGATTCTATATTTGATATTAGAGGTGATAGGGAGCTCTTAGAGTTTATTGAATAGGAGCTAATTATGCTTTAGGAAGATCAATTTGACTTTTGAATGGAGGATGGATTGGAATGGGGAGAGACTTGAGGTAGAGAGAACAACCAGCAGGCTATTATGATAGTCTAGGTAGTGAGGTGATGAAGCACAAAGATGGTATAGCACATACATAGAGCCTAAAGTTAAAAAGACCAGAGTTCAAATCTATTTTCAGAGACTTGATAGCTGTGTGTCTCCAGACAAATTATTTAATCTTTGCCCTAGTTTCTTTAACTATAAAATGGGGATAATAATAGTACCTACCTTCTAGGATGGCTGTGAAGATCAAGTGAGGTAATATTTGTAAAGTGCCCTGTACATGGTAGTCTAATAATAAATGTTTGTTCTCTACTCTCTTTTATCTTGCACCAATATGGTAGTAGAACACTGTTAAAATATGAAGTATTTTTTCTCATGTATGTTATATAATTTTCTGCCATACTCATGCTGGCTAAAAAACCCCCAAAACATTGTTTTAATTTTTGAGCATTTCAAATCAGGGACCACATTTTTTATTTTTCTTGTCTTTCATTTCTCATTCTCTTTACCCACACCAGTGACTCTCAGCTTCAGAGCATGCATACAGTAAAACACTTTACTTAACTGTGTGATATATCATATAAGGCACTGATTATTTGCAATTCCTTACCAGTTTAGTGCAAAAGATGGATTTGTGTGTGTGTGTGTGTGTGTGTATGTGTGTGTGTGTGTGTGTGTGAGAGAGAGAGAGAGAGAGAGAGAGAGAGAGAGAGAGAGAGAGAGAGGGAGGGAGGGAAGGAGGGAGAGAGAGAGGGGATGAGAGAAAAGGAGAGAATAAGGGAAGGAAGGGTAGAGGAGAGGGGTTTTCTTTCTAGTTTTTTTTGGAGCAATGCTTGCTGATTGGGCTGGCCATAGAGACCATTATATATCAGCTTATATAATTTGATTTAGGAGAGGTAGGTTTGGCAGGACTAATATTAAATTATTAACATTCATTGATAATTCAACCAAATAAATTTATATATAAATATTTTTTTGTCATCCAGGAAGAGCCAATGATTCTAATTTTTAGATTCCACATCCAGTGCTCTTGTATGATGCTTTTCTTATTTTCTATTTCATTTCCTGTTCCTTCTCCCATGCTTCTTTACTTTCCTCCCAAAGGCTGACCTTATATATTTCCAGTCATTGAAAGCACTCTTTTCCTCCCATGTGACAAACTAACCAACTAAAGCACAAAGGGTATGATTTCACAGCAAGTCTCCTGAGGAAAGTAACTTAGGTCACAGCATACTAGTCTCAGCAGTGGCCTTATAATTGATTCTCCAAAATATTTTTTTCTCTTTTTCTTAACCATTTTGTATTGCATTGCATTTCTTTTAGAAGTTCTTTTTTATTTTTATTTTTATTTTTTTTTTAGCTCAGGAGAAGATTGTAATAGGCAACATAGAATGAGCGTTTGAATTCACCACTTCCATTCTCCAGGAAATTTAAAAAAAGGGATTTTTCTCTTTGTAATCTGACTATGTGGAGCACAGCTTTTTAACTCATTGCCAAAGAGCAAGCAATGAATGCAACCAATAATAGAATATAGTGTGTGTAGGTGACATTTTTTATATCCTGTAAATGATCTTCATTGGAAGGATTAGCTAAACCCACCATGCTAAAGTAGCTCCCTGTTACTGTTCCATGAAGGCAGCTGATTTCAGCTTCAGCTCCAAATTGAAGACTTGGAATTGCATGTTGATGAATAGCCTTTAAGGTATTCTGTCCTCTGGGTCTTATACCTAGTTACCTTTTAAGATTAAGAGAAGAGGTGCTTTTCTTCAGATACTTAATGGAAATCCTGTACTATACATCCTGCATAAATGTATCTCAGGGGATACTGTTTGATGCATAATTCAAATTTGGGAACTGGCTCTGTGTGAATGCCAGCCAGGTAAGGTGTACATTACTCATGCTAGTGAAAACATCTTTTGTCAGCTATAATAAGAAAAAGGTATATGCAAAAGGCAGAAAATCAGGCATAGTATATGCTTATGCCATGTTTTAAACATAATTGATCATAATATATATGCAGAAATTTCTCTGAATTAATTTTAAATTCAAATAGACAAGCATATTCTCAAAATGTACATTGTGGACAAAGGGTGAGGCAGAGAGTTTCATCATTGTTTAGTCACCTCTCAGTTCAATTAAGTGGATGTTTGTTAAGTACCTAGTTAAATGAAAAGCAATGTGTTAAATATTGTGGATAAATATAATGACAAAAATTTAATAGTCTTGGTTCTCAAGGATTCTCTTACCCTCAGAGGGAAGAACATTCTATATTCAGAGGACATGGATTCAAATTCTACCTCTCACACTTACTGGTTTTAGTAATCTTGAGCCAATCACTTTGCTTTCTTGGACTGCAGTTTCTGAGGCTGTGAAGAAAAAGATAGCCTTTGGGTCCATTTTAACACTAAATCTATGATCCCATGAGATTTGCCTCCAAATATTTTCTCCTCTTCTTTTTCCCTTCTGGTTATTCCATATTCACTATCACACTTTTGTCATTACTCCTTGGAGCAGCTTCGTGGTGTAGTGTATACAGTGCCAGGCCGGGGGTCAGAAGACTAACATTTCCAAGTTCAAATTTGGTCTCAAACACTTACTAAGGGGGTGATCCTAGGCAAAAGTAGTTCACCCAATCCTGCTTGCCTCAGTTTCCTTATCTATTAAATGAGCAGGGGAAGGAAATAGCAAACCACTCCAGTATCTTTGCCAAGAAAACCCCAAGTGGGGACACAGAGTCAGACATTACTGAAAATGACTGAACAATTTGTGCCAAGCACTGTGTTAGACTCTCAGAGTACAAAGACAAAACAAAATCAAATTTTTGCCCTCATGGAGTTGATATGATATTAGGAGAGACAACAGGCATATATTTAAAATAAACAAACCCCAATTTTTGGTGGGGTTATGGAACCATGGTAGGAAGATGAGAAAAAGCATTGTGCAAGAAATAGCATTTGAACTAAGTTTTGATAAAAATCAGGGATTTTAAGAGGTGATTTTTAAAGGAGGGACTGAATTTCAGTCAAGGAGAACCCTCAGAGTGATCACAAGTTTGGAGAGAGGAGGCTATATAACAAAAACTTTTCACTTGATAGTTTGTACCAGATTCAAATGAGAGTCAAACCATGAACTTCAAGGCCCTAAAATTAGCATCTAGCATTTAAACATTTAGGATCTCTTTGCTTTTATTTTTGACATTGGCAGTTTTAATATATAATCCCTAACTCATGAAGGAAGTAGAAATGTGAGCATATAAATCTCTCCCTTTAAAGTGGTCCTTAAATTTTGCAAAGATAAAATGTAAAGTTTAATCAGTGATAAAGATTATTATTATTTAAACTTCAGATATCCTTTTCTCCCTCCCTTCATGTGTAGCTGAATATTTTGTGTCAAAATTTTTAGCTCATTCATCCTGCTCTATAGACTTTTTTTTGAAGCAAATGGGATTAAGTGGCTTGCCCAAAATCACCCAGCTAGGAAGTATTCAGTGTCTGAGGCTGCATTTGGACTCAGATCCTTCAGGGCTGGTGCTCTATCTAGCTGCTGTCTAGCTGCTCCTTCCATAGATTCTTAATATGCAGACTGGTAACTACTTGAATAATTTTACTCTAAGATAGAATGACAGGACATTGTGTTGATATATTATTCTCCCCAGAGTGTATTGAAAAGTTTGATGATGAAAAGAAATGCCACCAACCACCTGAGAAAAGGTAATATTTCCTATGCAAACATGTGCCAGCTTATACTTCATTCTTCTCCCATTATATGATAAAATTCTTCTTGTTGCCTGATTATCCTCTGTCAAGCCCAACAGATTTTTTGTTTGTTTTTGTTTCTTACTCTCTCTGTGTCACGCAGATTGGAAGCAGAATAGCCATTTCTAGGAGTGACCCTATTAAATGCACTGAACTTTTGACTATTCCATGTTGGGCTGCTTGTGGCTCCCTATTCCTGATTAAGTCATTCCTAGATGACTTAATATAGCCATCTAATTGGCTTTAGCCCTACTGTAGCTCAGAACCCATTTGTTAATTCAATCAATCCTTCCCAATAGCAAGGACAACAATTGTGTCACCATCCTTTCCTTTTTTTTTTTTTTTGCAAAAATCTTAATATGAAGCTTTCTTACTATCACATTTCTTATTTGGGTCTTATAGAGGGGAAGAAATGTATCTTTTGGGCATCTCAACATCATCACCATGAATCTGTCATTTGTTTGCTTCTAACTCATCACCTTCTCTGTTCCATCTGCAAATGGGCTCTATGTAATTATCATTTGAAAACTCCTAAAGGAAACTTTTTTTTAACTACAGCTCAGGAAGAGGCCCACTAGGTGTAGGAGGGAACTTGAAATATGGTGATATGTTAGGACAGTAGTAAGATCATTAGAAATTCCCACCACCCTCACACAGCTGCCTAGTGAATGCCAATGGGAGGCCAGAGGCCAATAAACAGATCTCTCTGTGTGTGTGTGTGTGTGTATTGTTATAAATTTTATGGTAAAGCAAGAAGCTGAATAAAAGTAATCATGTAAATCAGGGCAAAGCAACCTGTATAAATTGTTCTTTATTTACTAGCCATCTTCAATTAGGTAATATTCTTTCTCAGAAAGCTCTTCACTTAAAGCTGGCAGAGCCCCTATATAGATATCTTGGCCCACAGTGGTTGATTGCAATAGTTAGTCTTTCATATTTTCCCCAAAAAGGAGAGAATCCCTGGAATATGACCTCTCACAAGGTAAGCTAAACAATTCCTACTCAAATTTGGGACAGGTGAAGGAAAAGAGAAATATATAATTTGACTTTAATTTTCAGAAACCCCAACTTTCTGTTAGAGGATCATATCTATAACTGAAGGGGGTCTTAGAGACCATCTAGTGCAACTCTCATTTTACAAATGAGGAAACTAATATTCAAAGCATTAAATGACTTTCTCAAGTTCATATATATAGTAGTACCAGAGATGAAATTTGAACTCAGGTCATCTGATTTCAGAGCCGGTAGCTTTACTCATTGCATGGTCACTGCACAGAACTGACTTCCAAGCTCTAGTGGAGAATGGAGTCTGAAGCAGGAGAATTTGGAAGAGATGCCCAAGAGCCCTGAGAAGGAATTATTTTGATGTGAAGCCAGTTCTTTGCCATTCTGAGCAGCAGATTGATTTTCAGTATGAGCATTTAGACCTTGGAAATCAACATATGCTACAAATTGGACTTGATTTTTTTTTATTGTTGTTGTTGATTGTCTAGACTTAAGAAAATAATAGAGAAGATATAAATAACACAAATTAAATATAAAAATGTGTCTTGCTACATTTTGCCTTACTGGAGATATGGTTGTTAAATATTTGTCAACATGTTCCATTGTTAAGCTATCCTCCAGCCCTCTGGCTTGCCTTTTTCTAGTTCCTTGTAATTAAAATTTGTAACCTCTTTGTATGTGCATTAATTCAGCATTCATGTAATCCTGCTTTTATGTATTCTTAGTAAGCCCTGTAGTATTAGATTTAAGTTGAATCTGTATTTCTAGTCCTTGAAGTCTAGAACTGGACTCTCTAAGTGTAGAAAGAGCAGTAACAAAATGAAAAAGAGAAGGTGATATATTGCTATGAGAAGTGGCAACTAAGCCACGAGCCTTTTCAATCAGCCAAATCACTGTGATTTGTAGAGCAGTGAGAAGCATGATGGAGGCAGTTTGAAAGCAGTTTGATGGCTACCCTTTGACTTAGCCCCTTTTCCATTTGAGGAGGTAGTGTCCTGGGGAATACTTCCCCTTATTAAAATAAGAATTAAAATGGGTTCTTTCTGGAAGTTCTCTAACTGAGAAAGTTAGATGATGCAGAGCAAAGAAGTGTAAAAAAATAGGAAATGTGATCTTAGATTGAGCACATGTTTCCTTCTGAGACATTGATTTTACTGAAGAGAAGAAGTTCATAACCATTGGCTGAAAAATCTGTGATCTTCCTGTGCAGTAAAGAAATTTGTCACCTACACAATATTCTCTTCACTTATCTCCTTCCACTTCCCTACTCCATCCCCTCCCAAGAATGGGGTTCAGAGAAGCATGTAGTCTTAAAGATAGTACTTCATTTGAAGGCTGTAGGTAAGGTCCAAGGGACAGTCAACTAACTGGAAGTGTTGTAACCCTTTCCTGCAGGGAGGGAAATTTGCTAGCTACACCCTCACTTTTACCCCAGCCCTTTCCTTCATTGGGTGATGAAAGTGACTAATTATAATAATAGTCTTCTCTGGCAGAAGTGGGATTTGCTTATCACTGGATTCTGCAGTGGTTGATGGATAGAATAATAGGTAACTATGGATAGCTGATGATGAGTTGAAGTGGAGACAGAATGGACAATGTATCTTAGCAGAGAGAAATATTGGGTGGGAAATGTCTGACATCAGCAACTCAGTAGTGTAGGAATGAGATGCTTCTCTATGAGTCCCACAAATGCATCCATTTGTTCTCCACATAATCTTTTTGCATGTCTACGTTTCTTACAGAGAATGTTTGCATTTGTGGTAGGATCATCTCCAGGTTTATGAGGAGATATTCTGTTGTCATTATGCTATTTCTTCAAATGCTTCTGCTTAGAACTATGTGTCCTTTGACTAACTAGCAAAAGTAAATACTTCACTGGGGGATTATGAGATACTGTTGGGAAGATTCTATCTTATAAAAAAACTGGACCATATGGACGGTTTTTGCAGGACCCACAGACTAGACAGTCCCTGAGTAGTGTATGAGACGTCATAAGAGAGCAGTACTATTTGTTCCAGGGGCAAACATATCTTGGGTTCATGAGGAGTGCCTATATACATTCAGGCAGTCAGGCAGTCAAAAACCATTTGTTAAGAGTCTACAATGTGCTAGGCATTGTGTTAAGCATTGGGGATACAAATAGGAGTAAAAAGAGATAGTTTCCCCTCAAGCAACTTCCAATCTAATGGGTGAAGACAATTCATAAAAGGAAGCTGAAAAGCAAGAGAGAGGAAGGGGAAGAATCAGGGATATATTGTAGAAGTACAAAAAAAGTATTAGTGATGGGAAATGAGGGAAAGACTGTGCTGAGTCCCTTTCTTAAATAGAGGACTTGGAACCTATGGTCTTGCCTTGTTATGTCATGTAAATTATATGACTGCTTTGAGGAAATGTTAATTAAAGAACAAACTTGTCAAGGATTGTCCATTGCTCAGAGTGATTGGTAATAGAATCTCTGCGACCTGGTCTGATACACTTATTCTATGGTCCAGCTCTTAACATAGCTTTGCTGTCCTCACAGCATCACCCAGCATCCATTTCTTCTGGGCTTAGCTTCCTTGAAATACAGAGAAAACATGAACAGGCAAACTGCAAGAGCTTTCTCTGGGAAGAAATGTCTGAAGAAGACAAATTTACTCTAGAATATTACATTCTTTTGAATAATTTTATCCTAGAATTCTTATTAAATTTACAGCCTAAAAAAAAGAACACCAAGCCCCAAATCACAGTCATTTTGTTGACCTGCCAAATTATCTCATTAAAAAAGAAAGCAATTGTGAATTTAAAATATTAGTATGCCACTACTAATATGTTTTTAATTCTCCACATCTACTTTCTCTAGTTATTATGTTTGAAATAATATCACATTACTATCCAGTATATACTGCTGGCAATTTCCAAGGTTTCAAGGAAAGTTTACTGAGCAATATTCCTTGATTTCTTAAGTACCTTCTCAGTTAAAAAAGAATAGCTACAATCATAGAAAATAAGAACTGAAGGGGGTACTTATAGATAATTAAGTTCCACTGCTTCATTTTATGTTAGAAAACTAAGACAGAATGAGAATGTGACTTATCCACAAACACAGTTGTAAGTGGTGACAGAAATAAGTCTAGAATTCAGTTTTTACTTTAACATAGTTTCCCCTCAAAATATTCCTATTTCATGTGAATTAATATTGTTCTATTAAAAGAAGTATCAGTTGATAAATTGCTGAACTTGCAATTAGGATATGGTGATTACAAATTTCACCTCAGACATTTACTAGTTCTGAGACCCTATGAACCTCAGCTTCCTAATATGTCAAATGGAGGTAGTACCTACCTCATAGCCTTGTTGCCAAAGTCAGATGAGATATGCAAATTTCTCTGTAAACATTGTAATGATATATAAATGTCTATTATCATAATTGATATCATCATCAGCTTCTCTTTCAATTAACCAATTGAGCATTTATAAATACTTGCTCTGTTCCAGACACTAAGTGTCTTAGTATTTGCTCTAGATACTAAGAATGGGAAAACATGGTCCTTGTCCTAAAGGGATCCATATTATAATAGGGATGACTACATGTAATTAGATATAGCATCTGAGGGTACCAGGAAAGACTTTCTGCAGAAAATGATATTTGAAGTGAAGAATTCACTTCAAGGAAATCAGGGGCACCAAAAAGGGAAGGTGAGCAAGGAGAGTTTTGGGACTTGATATGAGATGGATACATCCAGGGATGTTCTGGATCTAGTTTCTATAGGCTCCCAAGAGTGATTGTTAAATTTTCAGCATGAGAATTTTTACCTTGGAAATCATCAGTTGCTATAAATAAGGGCTTGACTTATTGGTTTGTTGATTGGAAAATGTTAATGCAAATTAAATTTAAAACTGTCAAGCGTGCTTTTTATTTTTCTTCTAAGAGCTGGTTGTTTAACATTTGCCAGCATGCCTCTAGATAGCCATGGAACTGAATTCACAAAGCTCTTGAACCAAAGCTATGTAAAGTGAATGAATTCAGTGAATCTTTCACGTTTTGACAAGTTGTTTGTAAGCTGTCAGACCTTATTGTAGATTGAGGTTCTTAATCTTTTCTGTGTCATAGTTTTTCTTTGCAGTCTGGGCCCTTTCTCAGACTATGAAACTTTTCTTAAGATAATGTTTTTTAAATGCATAAAATAAAATACATAGGATTGTGAAGGAAATAAATTATGTAAGACTACATTTATAAAAATATGAAAAAAAACTTTACAAGTTCACAGACTTCAAGTTAAGAAGACCTCTTGTAAATGAATATAATGGCCCCACCAGGACTGCTGATAAATGGGAACTTTTTCACATCCTAGTTTGTATCCAGTGATGGATAGAACATTCCAGGAGATGTATGAGAAGTGCATATAGGAGGGTGGGAGCTCCGGGAATTCTGAGTAGTTTTATCCTTTTTCAGTCATATTAGACTCTTTGTGGCCCCTTTTGGGTTTTTTTTGGCAGAGATGTTGGAGTTTTCCATTTCCTTTTCCAGCTCATTTTACAGATGACGATACTGGGACAAAGGATACATGACTTGCCCACACAGCTAGTAAGTGTCCAGGGTAAAAATCTGAACTCAGTCAGACCCAGTGCTCCATCTATTGTATGACATGGCTGCCTATCTGAGGAAGAGAGAGGATCATAACTATCTGTTTGCAGGAAGATGCTTCTGTGTTTCTTCTCTGACTGCCTTGGTGATAGTGACTTAGGGAACTTGCATCTTTTGGAGAAATTTTCTTGGATCCTGCAAAATTTCAATGAAAATCCTACCTGCAGGAAACTTTTCTCAATATCCCTTAATTCTAGTGCCTTCCCTTTGTTGCTTATTTCCAAATGATCCAGTGTATAGCTTGTTTATGTATAGTTGTCTTTGTGTTGTTTTCTTT
>JAJPUD010003027.1:15412-37338 GCA_023553655.1 Myrmecobius fasciatus
TCTCTCTCTCTCTCTCTCTCTCTCTCTCTCTCTCTCTCTTTCTTTCTTTTCTTTCTGGCATGTTGTTTTCCTTGTTAGATTATGAGCTCTTTGAAAATAGGGACTATCTTGGTTTTTTAATGTATCCCCAGTGTTAAGCATGGGACTGGGCACATAGTAGGTGATTAGTAAATGTGCATTGATTGATTGACTATGGGGATTGAAATACAGATTAGATATACACAACCCAGGGAACTAGGAAATCTAGGAGTAGAATTGTAAGAACGTGGAAGTGGAGGCTAATGCCAGATGTTCTCTTGTTCTCATGGCAGTACATTCTACTATTGAGGAGGAGAGTAGCATAATCTGTTCCTATGTAATGTCAATATATTAGAAACTGATCTACCAGGGAAGTTTGTTATGAAAGAAAAAAAATTCATTGGGCAGACACTTAACAGTTCTTGAGTGACTGGGGAGAATCAAACTTCTGGGCTACTCTCTTTTTTCCCTGGCAAAAGGTTGATGTGAGGATTGTAGGAGGATCACAGGAGCTGAGAATACATATGCATTGATTTGTTGATGCTATTGTGCTTTGATTAATTTTTAATATTTTTACTAAAGAGATATAAAAATGCATTCTTTTAATATCATGTCAGGATTTGGAAGGAACTTTCCTTAAGTAGGATGGGACTAAAAGTCAATTATTGGATGGAATAATATATACCAACTCTTCTGTAGATGAAAAGTGACCATTTACAAAGTGATGGAATGAAGAGAAGAATGGCAGCCAACTCTTATAGAACCAAAAGCAAAAAAGAGGCACAGATTTTGGTAGTTACTCCTTAAGACCCTGTGGTATTGTGTGATCCATATGAAAGACAGGGTTGAGTGTCATACCCTTTCATCCTGCACTTACATAGTGTGACATGGTATTCTAATGTTACTAGATTGTTGAATATATTTTATTTTTAGTAGAGACAGTTTTCCTTGCAAAAATTTGCTGATTTCATTTCATCTTTGTACCATTTATTCCTTTTTATTGACACTAAGATAATAATATTTTCATTCTTCCTAATCCTATTTCTTTGTATAATTATTTTAGTCAATGCTCAATAAATGCTCAATAAATATGCTCAAAAATCAAATAAATAATAATTCTTTCAATCTCATTAGTTGTCTTTGTACTACTAGGTATCCTACACAGGATGTTTTAAAGCTTAGTGAAGTTTTAAGTTTTTTTTTAAATTTTATTTTATTTTCAAAACATATGTATGGGTAATTCTTCAACATTAACCCTTACAAAGCTTTCTGTTACAAGTTTTTCCTTCCTACTCCCCACCCCTCTCCTAGATGGCAGGATATCCACTACATGTTAATTATGTTAAAATACTTGACAAATCGAATATATGTATACATATTTCCACACTTATTATTGTTGTGCAAGAAAAATCGTAACTCACATGTCATATAAGGCCAGGAGAAAACAGACCACAAGTTAATTGGAAATTAAATAATCTAATCCTGAAGAATGAATGGGTGAAAGAGCAAATTATAGACACAATCGATAATTTCATCCAGGAGAATGACAATAATGAGACAACATACCAAAATTTGTGGGACATGGTTAAAGCTGTTATAAGGGGCAATTTTATATCTCTAGATGCTTACTTGCATAAAACAGAGAAAGAGAAGATCAATGAACTGGGCTTACAATTAAAAAAGCTAGAAAAAGACCAAATTAAAAACCCTCAATTAAATACCAAATTGGAAATTCTGAAAATTAAAGGGGAAATCAATAAAATTGAAAATAAGAAAACTATTGAATTAATAAATAACACTAAGAGTTGGTTTTATGAAAAAAAAACAACAAAATAAACAAGTCTTTAGTTAATTTGATTAGAAAAAGGAAAGAGGAAAATCAAATTGTTAGTCTCAAAAATGATAAAGGAGAACTTTCTTCCAATGAAGAGGAAATTAGAGTAATAATTAGAGGAGTTTCTTTGCCCAACTTTATGCCAATAAATTTGATATTGTAAATGAAATGGAGGAATACAAAAATATAGATTGCTTAGGTTAACAGAAGAGGAAATAAATTATTTAAACAGCCCCATTTTGGAAAAAGAAATAGAACAAGCTATTAATCAACTCCCTAAGAAAAAATCTCCAGGGCCAGATGGATTTACATGTGAATTCTACCAAACATTCAAAGAACAATTAATCCCAATACTATATAAACTATTTGAAAAAATAGGGAAAGAAGGTGTACTACCAAATTCCTTCTATGACACAGATATGGTGTTGATAGCTAAACCAGGTAGGGAGAAAACTGAGAAAGAAAACTATAGACCCATTTCCCTAATGAATATTGATGCAAAAATTTTAAATAAGATTTTAGCAATGAGATTATAGAAAATTATCCCCAGGATAATACACCATGACTAAGTAGGATTTATACCAGGAATGCAGGGCTGGTTCAATATTAGGAAAACAATTAGCATAATCAATTATGTTAATAACCAAATTAAGTTTTAATAACTTAAAGTTGCATTAAGACTTTTGGGATATCTTATATATTCCATTTTCTTCTGCCTTAGTATTATCTCCATTTTATCTGCCAAGTCAGTTAACCAATCAGTAAACATTTATTAAATGCCAACAAACATTTATTAAATGCCTGGCTATGGGCTGGGTACTTTGGTAAATTGTAGGGATACAATTATGAGAATGGTAATTCTTGCTCTTGAGGAGCCTATAGTCTAATGAGAAAAGTAATTTCTAGTGTAGCCTATTGACCCTGATAATACATAAAATAAAATGCAAAAGATTACAAAAGAAACATTAGACTGAAATATAGTTACCAAAATGTTAAAAAAATCTTAAGTTCACAGATCCTGGACTAAAAATTCCAGTTTATAATCTGTCTCTAAATAAGGAAACTTTTCATGGCTTGTCTAGTTTTTTGTCTATTCTGGTCTTCCAACGGGTATTTATTTGATTTATATAATATGAATTTGCATTTGTTGACATGCTACTTTGTAAAAGTAGGCTTCTTTTATCTTATGGGTGCTTATGCTTATCTCCTCAAATTTTAGCTCTCTGAGGACAGGGGCCATGCATTTTATTTCCTTTATATCCCTCTAAAATTCCTAAAATATGGCTTATTAACTCATGGTAGTCAGGAAAAGCTGAATTTGTGCATTTTATTATTATTGGAATTTAATTTTGACTTATGTGTTGATTTATGAAAAACTGGTATTTTAATTTGGGTTTCAGCTAAGGAAGAAAACCATATAGAATACTTGGTTGATCAAGATTGCTTCTTCAATAAGAATATTTGGAAGGAAGGTACTCTAACCACCAGCTTCTTAAACTATGAATCACAACTCTACATAGGGTATCATAACAGAATGTGGGGGTGATGAAATTATGATTTATTATTAGTAAATGTTTGATTTGCATACTTATTTTATATACTTATATATGTGGGATCATATAAAAATTTCTCAGGTAAAAAGGGTCATGAGTGGAAAAAAAATTTAAGAAGCCTATTCTAACCTCACATTAAGCTTTAGTCCCCAGATATGTCTGTTTTGAATGGAAATCTTCTGTGATGTGATGGATCACGCTTTCAGATGATTGGCAGATACAGTGTTAAAACTCTCAGTGATGTTTAGAGGACTTTTCGATTGTATGTTCAATCAATAGACATTTATTAAACACTCATGTTTCAGACACAGTGCTGAAAATGCAATAACAAATAGGAATCTGTTATTGCTTTTAAGGAACTTAAGAATGCTGCAAAATTGGGAATAGGACATTTACAAAATTAATGAGTATGAGGTTTTAAGAGAGAATTGTCTACCCTGCAAAATTTACTATGCTTTTGAAAGACAGGAAATGTATATATGAGAAGCAAACATACTTTGAAAACTGCAGAATGACAGATCCACTTCAAGGAACTCTTGAAGAATAGTTAAGTTTCCCAGCCAAGAAATAAATATTTTAAGCAAGCAAGATAAGCCATTTGCTAATATAATGAGAAAACTCTCAGTACACAGGATGGACTAAATCACTAAAAGTTTTGGAAACCTCTGTCCAAGAAAAAGAAAGAAAAGAATAATGTAGAAATAAGAGGAGTAGATAGTAGAGGAATCCCCCCCCCCCCAAAAAAAAAGCTCTTATCATTGATAAAAGGGAAACCAAGTTAAAGCAACTCATACACTTATTAATGTGACAGAAGAGCTTATGTGGAATGCTTCTATTATTTATACTGATAACAGAAATAATAAAAATGAGAAAAAGTGTATTACTTCTAAGAGAATGACTGTGAAGAAAAGACAAATGTAGCAATTTTAATATAAAATGCAAATGGACTATATTTTCCACCAAAATGCAAAAGTATTATAGAATAGATTAAGAAGTAGAATCCCCAAACTTGCTGCTTACAGGAAGCACATTTAATTTAGAAATATATAAGTATATTCAAAATATAAGAATTGTCTAAAATTTATCAGCTTATTCTAAATCACAAAAAGTGCTAATGCTTGTACTAACTACTAAATTTTTTTGGTGTGCATCACTAAAGTTACTGCATAAAGTTGAACTTAATTCAGAAAATATTAAGAGACAAAAAGAACATTATATTCTGTTAAAAACTTCTATTTAAAATAATATCATATAAATATTAAGTATACATAAAACTAATAATTCTATAGGAAGATTAATAAAAGAAAGTTATACAAACTTGTAAAAAGAAATCATTTTTAAGATAGTGAGAGATTAACACCCCATTATCAGTATATAGCAAATCCAGCAAAAAAAGATAAACAAAAAAGAAATTATGGAACTCAGAAGATTATTAAACAAACTAGACCAAATAAATGTGTAGAGAGAACATGACTGTAAGTAAAAAATGTATCTTTGCAAGTTTCACAGAATTTATGCAAAAATAATCATATGCTAGTTGTAAAGAAAATAATGATAAATTCAGAAAATTAGAGATTGCATAGAATATATTTATGGACTCTAATTCAACAAGACTAGTAACAAATAATAAAATAATGAATAAAAGATTTCATATAGAAATTTGAAAATAAACCATGAAATTATGACTCAAGGAAAGAGGAAACTTTTAAGAAACAAAGCCGATTACATCAAAGATAATGACCATACTGATTCTGCACTGGATTGAGACTCATGTAACTAGAATTCTCTAGCCCCTTTTCTGTCTGACTACAATTCTTCTAGGGGGCTTACGGGATAGTGGTATTACTTTTATTCTTTTGCCATTTGTTTAAAACCCCATCAGTTATGTTCCTTACTTTGGTTAGGGAGAGAGGGCATTACTTAGTGCTTTAGTTCCTCTTAATCATTAAAAAATAGGTAGCTTTAAAATGCTATTTCAAAACTAGAATAACAATAAATATACAAAAATTCTTTCCAATGTCTCTGAAGTTTCTATTGCTTTGGTTTAAGAGTTCTTCCATTTTTTACTTTGTGATTTTATTGTCTTTTTTTCTATTTCTATTTTTTCTACATGAGCTATTCTATATCTTTAACACTAATTCTGACATTGTGTGGATTAAAGTTTGTAATTCCTTTAAAACTTTTGTCTTTACAAATAACAAATGCTCTTATTGAATACATCATTTTATTGGATCTGCTTATTTCATTCTGCTCAAAAGTTTTTGCCTACTTTTCCAGAGATTGCTGAAGAACCTAAACTTGAGTTCTCCTTGCCCCAAACCATCTCAGCTTCTTTCAGCCCAGTTGCCATGATTAATTGTTTCCAATGGTCAGATAGGTAAAGGAATCCTAGGATTGGTAGCACCCTCCAGAGCTCTGGTCTTGGTTTTGGACCTTTAAGCCTTCATTTGGGGAAATAATTGCTAAGAAAAAGGGACTTATCATTGTCACCAACTGCTTCCCATTGGTCAAGTAGGCCAACCTCAATAATGTGTCAGGGAACCTCTAGGGAAGAGTCTAAAGGCACTATGTCTAGGCAACACAAATCTGCACTGCCACCTTTGCCACCATCTTCCCTCAGACCTTGAAGGAGGTAATTAAGGACCCCGAAACCAAGAGATTTGGGAATATCAATGTTTCTGGCTCAATGTATATAGTAATCATACTGAGAAGTGACAACTTGACAACTGCTCCTTCAAATGCTATATTCAGAATTATTGAAGATATGGAAAAAGAAAGTTCTTTCCACCAAAGTCTTTGGCATTGCCAAATAGTTCAACATTAGAAACTAATAATGACTTTTATCAGTAGAACTGATATTAAAGAAGAGGCATCTGCTTTGAGGCTGCATCCTAAGGATCATGAGACCTTTCCATTTCACTTGCAGCCCATACCTTCCACACGTATCGTCTCTCCCATTAGAATGTGAGCTTCTTGAGAACATGGACTGCTTTAATTTTCTATTTGTAACCCCAGTGCATGCTTTGGACATGGTAAATATTTAATAAATGTTTTTTCACTCATCAAACTATCCATCCATCCTTTCCCTGAAATCATCCCTGTAAGCATTTCTTACAGCACAATACATTGTTTTCATATACTACAATTTATTGTCATACTATAACTTACAGACACTTTTTTAGTTTCCAGTTTTGTTCACCACTAAAAGAACTTTTTAAATCCTTCTGTACATATGGGTTCTTTTCTTCTTGCTTTGATCTCTTTGAGATATAGATAGAATAGTATTTCTGAGTCAAAGAATATACATATTTTACCTTTTTGTGCAATTCCAAAATGTTTACCAAAAATCACAGAACCAGTTCACAGCTCTACCAACCATGCATTTAAGTGCCAAATTTCCTACATCCTCTTTACCATTAGATTTTTTCCCTTTTTTTGTTACTTTGCAAATATGATGAGCATTAGATTGAATTTCAGAGTTATTTTAATTCTAATTCCTCTCCCTTTTATTAATTTGGAACATTTTATATGGTTTCTATGTAATAGGTTTTTTCATATGAAAATTTATAATTCATGTCCTTTGAGCATTTGTAAGTTGGAATATGGCTCTTATCCTTATAAAACTGAGTTCCATATATATCTTGGAAATAAGACCTTTATCAAGGGATTCCTCTCCCCTCCATCCCCTCCCATTCATCTGCTTCTCTTCTAAGGTTAGTGGTATTGCTTGCATTCATCCATACCAACAGGGATTTGTACTAGCAGTACAAGTTTGTACTGCAAATTTGCTAGACTAGGAATTCAGAGATAAGACCAAAAAAATCTGGTCCATTGTGGGTATTTGTATTTTTCCAGATAACTAACTCTGCCAGTTTCTTTGGGACACATTTGACAGTGCTAGCACACATTACTCAGTGTAATGTTTTCTTTTGATTAAACAACATATGTTCTATAATAATGATATGTGTAAGGGACAGACTGAAGGGTGCCAAGATGCTTTTAATTTTGAATTTCTTAGATTTAGTGGATGTCAGCCAGATTCTAAGTGTAATTTAAAAGTAGTAATTCTCAGTGAAGGGTATTACATGTTTTAGAATTTTCCTTGGAAAAATAATGAAAGGGTGTGTTGGTTATATATTGGTCTATTTAGACTCATCCACACTATCTTCTCATCAGAAATACTTCTAGTAAAATTAAGCATAAAAGCTAATTATATCAGAAGACCATAGAATTTAGAGCTGGAAGGGATCATAGGTACCTAAGATGATTTTGTGTTAAGATTTAAAGGAGGCCTTATTAGATACATGAACTTTTAGTACTGGGGAATTAGGATCTTAAATTTTGATAAGTAAGGAGACTTGGAAAGTGGGCATCCTTCAGTGAGAATTGAACAAAGTCAATAGAGAAACAAGTATTATACTCTCTCTTAGAATTGATTCTTTACAGATAATTTAGTCATAGGCATTTAGACTGACATATGTCATTGGAAGAAATGTTTTAAAGATTATCTAGTTCTATCTCTTCAATGTACAGATGAAGAAATGGAAATCTAGAGAGTTTAAGAGGTTCACCTAAGATCATTCAGGTTATAAGTCATTCACCAGGGATATGAACATGTCCTCTGACTCCAAATCCAGCCTTCTTCCATTATGTTGTCTAGAAAAGAAGTGCTTCCTAATGGGTTCCAAATCAAATTTGTGCCTTATTACCAAATTACTGGGCTCTAGCTTAATAATTAGTCAACAAGCAATATTTTAATACACCAAATGTGCCAGATACTTGGCTAGATGCTGGGCATACAAAGACAATAGCTCTCAAGGAGCAGGGATTCCTGTTGGGTGAGACAACTTATATATGTAAGTAATTGCAGAATAAATAAAAATAAGCATAAAAGCAGTTAAGATTGGGGGGGCACTAGTAGTTGATGGTAGAGAATGTAGAGGATGATCAGACTTCATGTCATATTTGAACTGATTCTTTAAGAAACTAAAGCATTCTTGAAGCTTCAGGTAAGAAGAGAAATGACTCTAGTTGCAAGGGATAGGACCTGATTTGATGTAATATAGTCATTATAAGGGCTTGAAGTTTTAAATGTGTGAACAGGAAGTTTTTTGTCCTATTCATCCCTTAAGATGGTTAACTCTCTTTGCTTGTCAAGAAGGGACTAGTATGATTGATTCATCAAGCTGACAATAATGATGAGAGCTTTAATTAACATAAGAATTTCATCAGTTACTATCTAGTTTACAGTGAAAGAACCAAGCTTTAACAGTTTCCAGGCTCAGGTGAGGATGTAGAATCTTGTGTCTTTGTCTTTACCAGGTAGACTCAGTGCAGGTAATGTAACATGTTATCAAATTGAATGGGCCAAAAAGAGATAATGCATTGATCCTGTAGTTGAGAAAAACATTAATGACAAACCGAGAGCTTCGGGATTTCAGAACCTAGTTGAAAATTAAGGGCAACTTCCTGGCAACTCCACACACAAAAAAGAAGAAGCCTTTCTGTAGCCCGGAGCTGAGTTTCTTTTGGCCCCATATTCTTTCTTTGAATTCATGCTCCCCAAAGACCTATTTTGTTCAAGGGGAGAATATATCCCCAATTTGGGGTCATATTTTTTGACAAATTTTCTTGCTATCCCTGCTAGTAAATACTTTCTTAAAACAAATGAACTAGCTAATAATCAATAGTAGCATAGCAGATGTGGGCTCATGAGTAATAATACTAGAAACCATAGCTCCTTGATTTATCTCTAGCAATCTGAGAGAAAAAAATTTTCATCCATCCTCTGGGGACTTGTTCTGCCAATGTAAGCAGGAGCTGGAGAATTTAGTCCACGAATAGGTGCTATATAGAAGCATGCAGGTGATGGAATGCTCTGTGAAAGGAATAGGAACAAGGTTAGTTTGACTAGATCATATAGAGTGAATCCAAGTCCAAATCTTGTCTCTGACCTTTCTTAGCTTGGTGACCCCTGCAAATAATTTAACTTCTTTTGGCTTCATTTATTTTAGCTAGAAAATGAAGATGATTATAATATTGCTAGTACCTTTTTTGGGGTTGTTGTGAGGCTTAAATGGGATGACACTTGTAAAAACATATTCTAAATGCCAGCTATCATTATTAAACATTAAAATATATTTTATTAAAATCAAATATTAAGATATTTGATTAACCTATTAACATCAATTTAATCAATCAACCAGTAAGCATTTCTTAAGCTTTACAATGTGCTGAGAATAAAAATATAAATATGAATCAGCTCCTGTCCTCAAGAAGTTTATATTTCAACAAATGTCCCTAACAGAGAAGAGAGACTTGAAGGTGAAACATGAGAGACAAGCCTTTTAATATTGATCTTTTAAAAATTATTTATTTGAATATTCTTTTCCTTTTACATTTTGATTTTCTAATTCTGTCCTTTCTTCCAATCCCTTCCTACCTCCTGTGAAGGCAAGCAATATAATATCAGTTATATATGTACAATCATGTAAAACATATTTTAACAGTATAGTTTTATTTTTTTTTTAAATAATAAAGTGAGAAAATTATACTGCAATTTGTACTTGGAGTTCATCAGTTCTCTCTCTGGAGGTGGATAGCATTTTTTCATTATGAGACTTGGATCACTGTATTAATCAGAGTAGCCAAGTCTTTCACCTTGATTATTACTACTGCACAGTGATCTCACAGTTCTTCTCACTTCACTTTGCATCAGTTCATATTGGCCTTGCCATATTTTTTGAAGCCATACCCACCTCTGTCATTTTATATAGCACAATAGTTCTTATTTACAATCACATGCCATAACTTATACAGTCATTAACCAATTGACCAGCAAACCCTTAATTTCCAATTCTTTGCTACCATAAAAAGAGATGTTATAAATATTTCTGTATGTGTAGGTTCTTTTTAAGAGAGGCAAGTTAAGATCACCTGAGGTACATAGGGTAGATGTCCAAGTATACTGTGCTTTCTAGAGCCCCCACACTGGGGTGCCAAAATATACTGTCTGGACTAGCTCTCTGGAGGATCTCGGGACCAGCCCGAGTCCTTGGTCTTAGTGGAGGTGTGATGAAGCAGGGAACCACATGGATGGTCAAAAATGGAGTCCATTTATTTCAAATCCTCTCAACCCTTAAATAATTTAGTACAATTACATCATCACAGCACACTGAGCTAACTCTAGTTTGATTATATCACTACCGCATACTGCACACATGTTAACTATAAGCATCCTGCTCTATGTAAATGCCCCCTTTAATGCAAGTATCTCCATTTCAAGTAGAAAACAGGTTGTCATGTCCCCCCCACCCTCACTTCTCAGGAAGTATGAGACACCCCAAGGAGAGATGAGAGCTGTCAGCAGGTTTGTCTGTGGCTTTCTACATCCAAGGTTGTGGGGCACTTAAGCGGGTGGGTGATTTTGACCTGCCAGGTATCAGTATAAGGATAATGGGGAGTAATTAAAGTGAGGTAAAAAAGAAATGATAGGAAAATGAAGCTGCACCAAAGACAATACCTACTTTATAATTTTGCCTAATGTTGGCCCTGAGTCTGCCTTAGATAATAGTCTGCCATACCAATTCCTGATATCTTTGTTTCCAAAATGTAGTCAAAGCACTAAACTATAAGGACAGAAGCCTCATTGATAAATGGCAGCACTTGATGCTGAGTCCAGCCACATGCAAGAGACAGAGATGAAGATATCCTTGAAGGTGTCCTCATTTCTGACACAGGCTTGCCATTCCTGTCTTCCCAAACTCAGTCCACCTAAGAGATATGACATTTTTTTCAAAGTCAGGGGAATAAACAGACTTTCCATTCAGCCATCATGCTGAGGGGGTAGAAGTGATTAAAAACATTGATGAAGAGAGGAGGATTTTTTTCCCCTCAAGCACAATTTATGATTAATTTATGCCATCTGAATATTTAGGGGAATTTGTGCTGGACAGTATGTGCAGTTACATGTCTCTACCTCATTATCTCTAATGGGAGTTTCAAAGCAGGTTGCAGATTTAGTGTTCTATTTGGTCTGACTTGTATTACACCTGTCAGTTGGCATACTCTTGATATGTTATTAATATTTGAATAATAATATTTAAAGGTCAAACTTCGCCTGCAGCAATATTAAAATACATCATTCAGTTTCTTAGGATTTGGGTGAGAAATGTGATGAGATGAAACTCACAAGAGAGGAAAAAGGAGTAACCACAAATGAGGAGGGAGAAGACGCTACATATATTTTCATCACATTAATAAATTAGGGAGATGGTTTTTTTTCCTGGTCAGAAATTATACTTTTTTCCCCTAGATGAACAATTTTTGATCCCTGTTAGAAATAGAGCTGTTATAGAGCTATTAAAATATTAAATAGAGGAAATTTGTCTTTTGGGACTTTCTATGTCTCCTTTTGATAACCTGCTTTCTTTATCTGATCACTTCTTTACCTTTTCTGAAGCTGAAGGCACCTGGTGGTTATTTAATGCTCATATAATATACTTTCTGTTTACTTCCCTCCCTTACTTTTGGTAAGGGATAGGCTTGTGCTGACTTTTACCCTGTTTTACTTCAATTCATTTCAATTAAATTGGTTCTTAGTAAAGCACCCACAATACTAACTAGGTGGTGGGGATGCAAGGAAAAAAAGAAAATAACTTATGTTCTTAACAAGCTTACATTCTCCTAGGAGGTTGGGAATGGGGTACCACAAAAATTTGTGGACAAAGTACCATATATAAAAATACAACATAAATATCTGAGGTGGGAGAGAATTGATACAACTCAGGATAATGAAAAGCTATTCATAGGAGGCTACCTTTTTAATACCTGTGAAAATAATTAGACCTATATAGCTCAATGTTGTTAAAATTCAAATAGAAACAGGGATTACTACACCATATATAAGGATTCCTGGGGCTACTTGTTGTTGACTGGGCAAACAACATATTAACATTTTCCAAGTTCAATTTTTTTTTTTTACCAATGTAACTTGAGTCCCAAATCATATCTCCATTCATTGGTGGAGATGAGTGAGAGCTGGGGAGAGGAGAACTTGGTGAGATCAAGGAGTCTCTCTTTGGGTATATGTCTCTGTCTCTGTCTTCTCTCTCTCTCTCTGTCTCTCTCTCCTTCTCTGTCTCTGTCTCTTTCTCTCAAGGAGTGCCTTGCTTCCAATAGGAGAGTGTTTTCACTCTAGTGTTGGGTATATAATTTCCTATGCATGCTTTTTCTGATGTTTGATTTTATCTATTTAGTATGTGTTTCTTTGCTACCTTCTCTGTGAGTTAATTAACTGTGAGTTAAATTGGTGAGAAGGGAGGTAAGTCTTAGCTTAGGTGGCACAGTGGAGTCAGGAAGGCCTGAGTTCAAATGTGACCTCAGATACTTGGTAGTTGTGTGACTCTGGGAAAGTCCCTTAACCTTGTTTGCCTCATTTCCTCATCTGCAAAATGAGGTAGGGGAAGAAATGGCAAAATACTTCAGTGTTTTTTGCCAAGGAAATCCCAAATAGTGTCACAAAGGATCAGACACGACTGGAACAAGAGAACTCCTTATAACAAAAGTTAAATTGAACCTGAAAACCATATTTCATAGGCTAGTTATGTTTAAGTGAGTAGTCATATAATTCTAGCCAGGTATCTTCTCTGTCTGGAGAGTCAGCAGAGTGGTAAAGCTTCTGGTCTCAACCTCATGTTTCCCTTCCTGGCAGCCTCTCCTAGAGAAGGGTGCAAGGAGAAGAAGCTAAAAATGTCTATTCTACCTCCCTTTGGGTCACAGAACACTCCTAGACTCTATGTAAAGGATAGTATTCACTACATTTATTTTGTTAAATATTTCCTAATTACATATTATTCTGGTTCCAGCTACACTAGGGAGTCTTATGGGCCTCAGTGCGACTATGGGCCCAATGTTAACAGTTCTGCTATAGCTCATTCTATAGAGGGAACTCTTTTCAGCTTCTGGTCATTTTGGAAATTACTTGATCCATTAATTCATTTAGTCACTCAGCAAAGCATTTATTAAGGAGATATTATGTGTCAGGGACTTAATTAGGCACTGGGGACCTAAAGACAAAAATAAAAATTTCTGCCCTCAAGATACATATATAAACTTGTAGAATATATAAAGTAAATTCAAGTTGATTTTGTGAGGAAGAAGGCACTACCATTGGGAAGGATGTCTTGATGCAGACAGGAAAATTTTGAATATCAATAGTCCAATACAAGGAAACCTGGAGCCATAATAAGACATATAGAAAAATAAGCTCTATCCAAGGGAAATACTTTTAATGTGAAAGGCAGTCAAGGAGTATGGTGACAATAGATTAGGTCCATTGAGACTGGGTGGAATTTGTAGATCCCTTGTGGGGCCCGAGAGGGGCCCCACAATTCCAAACTTCCAAAGACTGGTGGGTTTTTATAGGGTCCTCATCTGGTTCCAACAAGATCAGTCCTTGGGAGAAGGGAGAGAAGTGCCGGGACCTAGGGACTGGTGCTAATTTATTCTAGTGAGGAGAGATAAAACTTCTGGAAAATCAAAGGCTAGTTGATATTCAAACTCCTTGCCTGGGTAACTCAATTTTTTTGAACTTTCTTGGGTCTTTTTTCATTTAGCTGAATGGGAAAGCTCCTAGAGTCTTTCAAAAAATAAGGAAAGATTTCATGTAGGCCCCAAGTTTTGAAGAAAATTAGTTATTTTAAGGAGGAACTACATTCATTGTATCATGTCCATATAATAGTTAATTACAGCTCCCAGTAGGCATCTTCCCATGGAATTGTTGGTACCAGTGACAGATGGGTGGAAGAGAGCACAAGTGCCATCTTCCACTTCACTCTATGTAGGTTGCTTTTGCATCTATTATAAAAAGCTTTGCATAAATAGAAGAATTAGAGGGATAGATAGGATAGATATTCATAGATAGTTAATTTTAGCCCCTTTCCCATGGATTAGCTGGTTAGATTTTTTTGGTCAGGAAAGGGAAATTATAAAAAGACCTCTTTCAAATCTCCCAAATTATTTCGTGCTTACCCCAGGCAGGACTGCACTGTTTTGGAAGGCATTTCCTGGAGACTATTGTATGAAATATTCTTTTTTTTTCTTTTTTGGCTAGGCAGTTGGGGTTAAGTGACTTGCTTAGGGTCACATAGCTAGTAAGTGTTTAGAGTCTCAGGCTGGATTTAACTCAGTTCCTCCTGAATCTAGGGCCAGTGCTCCATCCACTGCCTCATTTATCTGACTGCCCCATTGATGAAAGATTCTAGTATTGTCACAAGGCTGTTTTCTCTCATTGTACATTGACAGCATGATCTTGCAATCAATCTCACTTTCCTGAAGGATCAAAAGATTTGAGCATTGTAATGACTTTAGAGGTTATCTAGTCCAACTTTCTCATTTTACAAATTAAAAAAAACCAGGTTTGGAAAGAATGCTCGTGACCTCCCTATGCCCATAAGTTTGTGTCTGCAAGCCTTATTCCTAATAGCTCCTTAAGACCAATCCTACCATGTTTTGTGTCTGAACATCTCCACAGTTTCCAATTCTCCAGAGATTTTTGTGTCTGCAGGTATTTCTTAGGATTACCCAAGAGTCTCATGTCCTATTTTGTATGAGTGTCCCCATGGAGTCCTAAGGGAAGCTATGAGCCAACTACACATTACTTTCCATCTGTGTTTCTAAGCAAAGACATAGACAGTTTACATTTATGAAGTTGGTGTTCTGTTCAGAGAAAATACCAGAGTTCAGAAACATAACATCAGCTTCATTCTACCTTTCTTTGTCTTTATATACCTTTAGCTTTTTTCTCCATGTTTGAAATGTACTACCTACTTGACTTTGCCCCATAGAATCTCAAGAATTTCTGAAGGCTCAGCTCGAGGTATGTTGCACAGAAAACATATCCTGATCCCTTAAATTACTAGTGTTCATCTCCTTCCCCCAGAAATCACTTTGTATATATTTTATATTGTTTATATTTGAATATATTTAATATTTTACATACATGTTGTTACTCTGAAATAGAATAGAAATTCCATCTTTGTCTTTATGCAGGGAATATAATGGGTGCCTAAATACTTACTGAATTGCCTGGACTACTGCAAAAACTTTCTGATTGATCTCTGTCTTGTCTATCCTTATTCTAATCCATTTAACATACAGCTGCCAAAGTGATTTTCATAAATGTAGATCTGAACATGTCAATCCATTCTCTATTTAACAAACTGCCGTGACTCCCTATTATGTCCAGGATAAGCCTTTTGTTTGGCATTTATAACTCTATTAACTCGATCACTCAATTCAAATCCCATCTTTTGTAGAAGGCTTTTCTTCTAAGACCTTGAACTCTAAGGTTATCTTCTATCCATTCAACATGTATCTGTTATTTACACTATTCCTAATTATGTCTCCCCCTTAAAATGTTAAGCATCTTGAGGGAAGGGACTGATTTTGCCTTTGTGTCTCTGGCTTAGAGCAGTAATAAATGCTTGTTGATTAATTGCAATTGATTTTCATTGCACTTAAAAGAGGGAAGAGACTTGAGAAATAATCTTTAAGTTCCTCCCTCGGTTTAGAGGATTGAAGCCTGGAGGGGCAGAACTGAGATTAGAATTTAGGAATCTAGCATTTCCTTAATTCTCATCTTTGTCTCCAGAAGTATATTAAAGTGTATTCCACTTTAAAAATCTATCTATCTATGGATAAAAAAATACTCTATCTATGAAAATCTAATGTATTTCTCTCTGAGACTGAATATTGAATGTTCCAGTATATCTATACCTTTATCAGATTGAAAAACAATTTACTCTATTATTATTGTCATTGTTACTGTATTTATTATTGTTTTCTTCATCTTCCCTTACTAAAATAGAGATAATAGGTCCTATCTTACAAAGTTATGAGAATGAAAGGAGATAATATATATAAAGTACTATACAAACTTATCAATGTTGTACAAATATTAACTACTGTTATTATTTTAGTAGTAATAGTAGTAGTAGGAATGGTGGTGGTGGATATTGTGGGGGCAATAGTTGACATAGTTTTAGAAGAGCCCATTCTGATACCTAATTGTGGTGAGGTGAGCCTTGATTCTCAAAAGCTATGCCAAAAGGAACACATATTATGAAATGTTTTGCTAGGCTGAAAAGAATGCACTAAGTCTTTTATTCAAGGATCATCTTAACTAAACTTGGAGAGGATTATTTTTGGAATATTGCCTATTAGGGGATAATTGTAAAAAATTTCTGTACTAGTTTTGAAACATATCTTATAATCATGTCTCTTCCATAATTTTGACAGGGAACTTTTTCCTTAATAAAATCTTTTTCCTTCACAAATTCAGCATGTCCAAAATAGAACTCATAATCTTTTCTCCTCAGACTTCATTTTTCTGAACTATTATTGCTGAAGAGACCAGCAATTTTTTCAGTCATCTAGGTTTGCAAACCTCTCTCTCATTCCATATATCCCATCAGTTGACCAATCTTATAATTTCTTTCTCTAAAATTTCCCTTGTATGTATTCTCTTCTTTCTAATCACACAGCCACCACCAGTTAGAGTCTTTTTCACTTCTTATTTGGACTACTGCAATAGCTTCTTGATGGGCCTACTTGCCCCAAGTCTCTCCCTACTCCAACCCAACCTTAATCAGCTAGAAAGTATAGTTCTGACCATGTCATCCTGAAGGGCTGAAAGGACTAAAAGATAGACTTGAAAGATAAAGGGGAAAGCCCTCAAATATGAAATATATAGCCCCTGACCTAGAAAGAATGAAAAGATCATCAACTTGAGAATGGGTCTAGACTGTCTTCACAAACTTGGTCCTAGTCACTCATCAATATTAGATTAGAAAAAATATTGTTATTGTTGCTTATCTTCTGCTTGATTTTGGCTTTAAATGCCTCACTGTCCTATTCTCATCCCAGTTCAGTAGCAAGACAAAAGTGGATGAACTTGGCAGAGATGACTCTTCTGCAGGGCTTGCTCTTGGCAGATCAGTGTTTCTGACAAACCAATAGTTCAGTTGGACAGCTCTTCCTCAGGAGCAGTGACTCAATTGAAAACAACCAAATCACTGCTGGGCTGGGTAAAGCCACAGATTGCTAGGTGGTCATGCTGGTTCCTTATCAGGATCCCATTTCTAGCTAGGTTGCCCAGTTGTTGAAGAGTCTCTGAAAGATGGGTCAGTCTGATGGTTGCCTGGATTTGCTTCTCAATGTGCAGCTTTTTTTTCTTACCTTCTGTTTCTAGCTAGTCTAAATAAAAAAGAAGCTACTATTTTTTCTTTTAAAGTCCGTTCCCTGTATAAGCCACTCCATATTGTCTTAGGATAATTTGTTTCAGTTCAGTCTTTTTCTCTTCCCATATTTCTTTTCTGTTGTCATTGTTCAGTCATGTCAAACATTTCATGAATCTTTGGGGGGTTTTCTTGGCAAAGATACAGTGGTTTGCCATTTCCTTCTCTTGGTATCCTGGATTTGAACTCATATTTTTACTAATTCCAGTTCCAGAGCTCTATCAACTGTACCATCTATCTGAAGACTTCTCTGGGTGCAGTGGGTGCATGAGAACAATTTTTGAGCCCTGACTTTGTGGAAAGCTTAGACCTTGTCAAAGGACATTGAAAGGATATTTCATACTCTTTTCCCTCTTGGACTCTAGATTTGTTTGTGGGAGAGTATGTCCCAGATGTTTGGATGAAATGCTACCCTGCCTGTTATTTCATTTCAGTAACTGCTCTTGGCTGAAGAATTGAGTTTGTTACTTGATTAGAAGGAAGTATATTGGTATATATTGGACTTGTGAGCTAGAGTTTGGAAGGATGACTGCCTGAGTGCTACTCCTAGGATCCTGGAAGTAGTGTCAGCTACCCTCTGAGGAACTTGTCAATGATGGTATTATCTGGAAGAATGAACTCTGAAAGTGAACATTACATGTAGGGGGCTCATCTGGGAAGGTGGGTTGCCCAGAAGCTCACTCTCCCAATGTTTAGAAACCGACATCATTATAGTCTTGAATACCTTCATCTGAAATGGAAAAGAGCCAACACAAAAGCAGAGCTCTGAGGCCCATTTCATGAAGACACATATTGACCTTGGTAGGGAGGGCCCAAAGTCTTTCCACTTACAGCATTGTCTCTTACAGGATACTCTAAGATAACCTCTTCCATCTTGTTTTCTCTAACACTGCTCTCCTTTCACCTATGTGAGTACTCATTTGAAAATTTCTTATAGAATTATAGGAGCATGGAATTAAGCTTGAGAAATAAGAGATTTGTCCAAGATCACAGTGCTAGTAAATATCAGAACTCGGATTTAAAGCCCAAGTCCTCTGATTTCTAAATCCAGTGTTTTTTCACTGTTATACTGACTCTTAACTGATTATCATCTATCATGTCTTTCTAGTATGGGCATTCTTCAAGACTCTATCTCGAGCCCCCTTTCCTCATGCACTGTATCACATGCTCATCAGCTCTCACAGGTCTTAGTATGCAGATGATTCTATGAGGCAGTGCAGTGCAGAAGAATGAATGCTGGCTTTGGAGTTGGTGGACTTGTTTTCAGATGCTGATTTTTGCTACTTCTATCTGTGATTTTGGGCAAGTCATCTTCTTTGCATATCAGTTTTCTTACATGTAAAATGAGGTTGGAGTAGATGAAGTCTAAGAGTTCTTCCAATTCTATGACTTGAATCTGTTACTAAAGCTTGAGTATACAGCTATGATTTTTCTTAATTTCTAGTCATATATTATTAGTCAATTATTGGCAGTTCTTTTAGTCATCCAAGTCATTTCATACTCAACATATCTCAAAATAAAACTTTTTACTTTCCTTTTTAAACTTTCCCCTTCTCTAAATTTCCTTTTTATAAGAGAATCCTTTTTTCTTTCCTCCCTCCTTTCCTCTTTTCCCTTTTCTTTTCTTCCTTTCCTCTTTTTCTCTCTTCCTTTTCCCCCTTTCTCCCTTCTTTTCTTCATTCTAAAACCAAGTACAAATTATGGTAAGTATGTATTTGCAAGCTTCATTTTCATAATTTATAACTAAAAATTCCTTGAGGACTTGGAATCCTAAAAAGGGCTACATTTCCTCCCTCTTCCCCCACAATTTGTTTGCAGGTCTAAGTGTTCTTTTGTCTCTTTTTTTGTGGGATTGTCCTGTGCTACCTCATATGATAGTGTATACATTTCTTTGGTTACACAATGTGGTATAGATACAGAGTAGTACACTTGGAACCAAGTCAACTAGATTCAAATCTTAGTTATGTTACTTACTAATTAGAAAATTAATCAATCTTTCTGTCTCAGTTTTCACCTATATGAAAATAAGAAAAATAATACCTTTACTACTCTCACTAGTTTCCTTTTATATAGAACTCTATAAATCTTAGAATCCAATAGAGATATACTTTATTATTATATTCCGGCTTCAAGCACGTTAAATCATAGAATCAAAGATTTAGAGTTGTAAAGGATCCTAGTGGCCATTCATTCTAGCTACCCCATTTTACAGATGAGGAAAATGATGTCTAAAGAGGTTATGACTTAGCAAGGTCACACAGCTGATAAATATCTGAGAGGAATTGAACTTAGTTCTTCCTTGACAGCTATGTGACCCTCAGTTTCCTCATCTGTGAAATGAGAACAACAGCTTCTACTGAACAAAGTTCTTAGGATCAAATGAGGTAAGGTATATCAAATGCTTCGCAAACTTTAAAATTCTATATAAGTGTCAGTAATTATTAAGTGGATGGCCTGGACAGGTACTTCTCAAGTATCTGGGCTAATGTCCTGCCCCCTCCTTTAGCAAGGGGGTGGGATAAATGTGCTACAGGAGAGGATGAAGTTGCATGCCCAGTTCCATGAAAAGGATCACATTCTTCTCCTGGTACATTTATTATTCTTGATATTGGGCATAATAGGTAGAGAGCCAGACTAGGAATCAGTTAGGAAGAGCTGGGTTCATGACACATTTTCTTTTTCTTTTTTCCCTTTCTTCTTTTCTCTCTGTTCTTTTTATACATATTGGTTGTGCAACTCTGGGCAAGTCAGTTATGATATGGTAACCTTTAGTTATCTAGGCAACTCTCTAAATTTTAGTATATTGAATTTATAGAGGGAGTTTCTTGTCTGGCTGTTCAAGAATTAAACAACAAAATTGCAGGTCCAAACTCTCTCCAATTATTGTTACCTACCCTTACTTTCACCTATTTCCCCTAAAAATTCCTAGTACAATTCTTTTCACACAATAGGTACCCTGTACCACAACTATGTACAGTGTTAAATGCTATTGATGAAATGAAACATATATGGCTTCTAAACTCCAAAAGCTTATAATCAAGTATTTCTCGCATCTTTTATGGGATGTAGAGTTAGAAACTACAGGGTATTAGGACAACATCTCATTTTATTATATATGAAGAAGGTGAGGCTCAAACAGATTAAATGACTTATCTAAAGTCATTACTCACACAAGGTAATAAGTACCAGCGTCAAGATTTGAACCTGGATCCTCTGATTCCAGAGTCAGTGTTCTTTCCACTGAATCATGATGCATCTCCATGATTACTTTCCTTTGCCCTGCCTTTCCCTCTCCTCCTTTCCCACTACAATTTTATATAATGAAAGAACATTTTGATTACAAAAATAATGATGAATTATGCAGATATTGATTTTAAAAGCACGTCAGTGGCTGGGAGTCAGTCTGTCTTTCCAAAGTCAATGACAAATTTCAGCTAATTTTCCTATTCTTTGGATTTCTTACTCATACCCATATCTAACCTCTACTTTATAGACTTAATTAACTTTTACCCCTTTCCTTCCCCATAACTCTCTGAAATACAATAATGTTCCTTACAATAAACTGAGTTCTAGGGACCAAAGTAAAATCTCCTTCCATGTATCTTCTTGAACAATGTGAAACAAGTATAGCAACATAAATTGCCCATGGCTCATCGCTTCTAGTATATCACAAAAGAAGAAAAAAAAAAGACTTATAATAGGGTAAGTGAATCTTCTTAATTCAATAGCTTCTTTTGGGGAAAGAAAACCCTTGAATTTCTGGCTGCCATAGAAACCAGCTTTGCAAGCAGATTGTAAATAAAAACAGGACCCTCTGGCTTTATATTTATATTATATGTGTCTATTATACGTGTATGCCCTTTTAAATGATGATACATTCCTTTGATGTCCATGATCTGCTCTTCCTGTCCTAATTATAGATTCAAGTGAATGCATAAGTTATGGATTCTGGATTAAAGAAATAAGAAGTGGGTGGAGCCAAAATATAATGATACAAATTGTCCAGGTCTCTTAGAAGTGATGTCCCAGGATGCAGATGAATCATAGAATCAGAACCTCAACTACCTCCCATTCTTATGGAGTGTGACTACAGCAGAAATGTATATCTGGGGCTGATACATTCACAATATTGTAGCCATATTCCTCACCAGTATACATCCACCCAGAAAGAAGTATTTCATTTGACAGGGAGGTGATATCGGAGGAGGACTCAGTGTGAAAGAA
>JAJPUD010003027.1:37348-91461 GCA_023553655.1 Myrmecobius fasciatus
GCTCAGCTGTGTTGGGAGATTGTAAGTTGATAGGGAGCCAGGTATCAAAGACAGCAGCAGGGAAATATTTTTAAGCATTCTAAGATACTTCTCAGGACTTCAAAGATTTGATTGTCCTTGGGAGAAAGTAAGATGCATTCTTGAGCATTTAAGTCTCATCTTCATGGGGATATTTCAGAGCACAGTCAGGGAAATTATTTGGAGGTCTGGAGAGGTATTGAACTATACCTTTGTAATTTTCCTGGGGTTAGAAGGTAGGGTTGGGGGAGAAAAATAATTATGTGTCCTGGAAATGGTGACTATCTGCAGAGCTTGACTCTCTTGTTTTGTAGAAATTAAGCCTCACTATGATAAATAGGAATTCCATAGATCAGGGATCTCTTAACTCTCTATGGACCTCTTCTCAGAACCATATTTTAAAGTGCATAAAATAAAAGAACAAGGGAAGGAAGTCAATTTTATTAAAATATAGTTACCAAAATATTTAGAAAATAAGTTCTTAGATCCCAGATTAAAAACTACTGCCTTACTTGGGTTTGCTAGTGTATTGTCTTTCATAACTCATCCAGTTTACATAGAAACATAGGAAGTGAGGGACCTTAGGAAGCTATACATTATTCATATTCAAATCCTATAGACATAATTGGCAGAGGTAAAAGGTTATGGTTGGAGGGATTCTGTAAGAGACTATAAGGACAACTGCCTTTTACCTCTTTTCTCATGTATGAAATAAGAAGATTGGATTCCACAATTTCTAAAAAACTGTTTTAATTTAAACTTCTCATTCTCTAAAATTCTGTGTGCCTTGTAGAGAAATTGAAATTTTAATTCTTTGGTAAGATTTCTTCCTAATGGTAAAACTGTCAGTTCGTTGTGCCCCACTCAAGTTGAAAAAATAGCATATGGTTTATTTTATCTTATTAATCACCTCGTTACTTTGGTCAGCTACATTATTATTATGATAATCTGAATTAAGTGTATTTTTTCAAACATAATTATTCTAGTCTTATACATTAATGATTATAATAACAATAACAAAAGTGATAATAATCTTTAAATAGTGCTTTAATGTTTGCAAAATACTTTATATGTTATCTCTCCTATTGCATATACCTGGGTAGATCAGATATTCTTCTCTCTTCCTTCCCCTCATCCCCATTCCTACATGACAATGGAGGACACTAAAGCAAAATTATCAGTTTATAATTATTCAGAGAGTTGTATTGACAGACCCCAATAAGACTTAGGATTCCTGATTTCCTGGCTAAAATAATGTTCACCAGTTTCCAGTGACTCTGAGCAGAAGAACTTAATGATTGTTGAGAATATTATAGCTATATAGTAGCTAGAGGGCTTCCTTAGAAAGGGGTTCACTGTTATATCAACCTCCATTAGTATATTTATGGCTAAGATACCTATCCAAATTTTCTCATAGGTATATATGCAAATTTATTTATTTCTCTGTAAATCTTTGAAAATAATTATCTGGGGTGATTTGACCTTGGTCTTAATGGAAAGATGTGGTATAGAGAAGATAGTAGTGGCTCACACATAAACTATTTTAAGATTTTCAAAACATCATTAATACATTATCTTTTTTTAAAAATTCTTACAACAAGTTGTTCTCCTAATGCTGTTTATTATATAACAGTAATAATAACTATAATGTTATTATGATCCTTAGGCAACAGTTCGGTTGTATAGTGAATAGAATGGGGGCCTGGAGTCAGGGAGACCTGAGTTCAAATCCAATTTGGGATAATAACTAGTTATGTGACCCTGAGCAAGTCATTCAACCTCTGTATGTTTCCTTATCTGTAAAATGGGGTTAATGACAGCACCTACTTTCGAAGATTGTTTTGAGGATCAAATAAGATAATAATTGTAAAATTCTTGACATACAGAAATGTGTGCTATATATAATGTTAGCTATTATTATTATTAATCATTATTTCAAGAGGAGAAAAGTTCTGAGGTTAAATGGTTTGTTCAGGGTTATATATGTAGGAAGTATCTAAAGCAGGGTTTGAACTCAGATCATTCGGACTTTAAGTACAGTGCTTTTATATACCTCCCTGATGCATCTCAGACCCAGGATTCTATAATAATAAGATCCTACCCCAATAAACTGGGATTTCATTAGAAACTTGATTAGAAAGCTTTTATGCAGTCTATAGGCAGATGTGAATGTCTAATATTGTGATAAAGTGTGATACATATGTCTACATACATATGCATATTTAGCGTTTGTTTATACAAATGTTACAGGAAGTGAACGAATCCAATGATTATAGAGTATCTGCAGTATGTGTGTGTGGGATTAGTAAGACTGGCAAATGAATGTGTGAAATTTGGAGAAATGCAAACACTTTATTTACCAAGGACTTTTTAGAACCAGTAGAAACTGTTAGTGAATACATGAGAATCATCTTCCTCATGACTCAAAATGTTATCATGATGTTGGTTCTTGTTGCAATCGGGCTATATTTTGAAACTAAACATAAAATTAGTTCTCTTTAGAAGCATTTGAAACCAGAGCCTCTTTTAGAAGTTTTTAAATATTTCTGGCCCAACTCACTTAGCCTTCTATTTCCAAGTCTCTCTGTTTTTTGTTGCTCCCCTACAACTTGTTGTTTAGTCATGTCTAAGCTTCATGACTCTATTTGAGGTTTTTTTTGGACAATGGAGGTTTGCCTTTTCCTTCTCCAGATCATTTTATAAATAAGGAAACTGAAGCAAAGAAGATAACTGACTTGCCCAGGATCACATAGCCAGTAAATGTCTGAGGCTAGATTTGTACTCAGGTTTTCTTAACTCCAGTTGTGTGGCGTGGTTGTCTTTCCCCTACAATACTGCTTTCAAAGATAAGTGGACTATCTATCCTCAAGGACTCAAATTCTGCTTTCTAGTTTCTTGTCTTTGCATTTTTCTTGAATTTTCAATTCTTATGGTTATGTCTACACATTTTTTTTAGATCTAAATCCTAGAATGTGTTTCAGTTATCATTGTCATCAATGACCCATCTAATCATTCAGGAAACAATTGGTCATCCTTAAGATGTGATTGAGTAAATAAGTACAGACCACAGGAGCTACCCATCCCTATCAATGTGATGATGTCCAAATCTCAAATGAGCTATCAGTGAGAACATTCTCATCTATCAAGGAGACATAATCCAAATTTTGGTAAATCATAATAACTTGCAATCTTAAGTCATACACTTTTATTCTTGTTAATACTTGCCTACTAAATTCATGCATGTATGCATGCATACATCTATTATATGTGTACATATGAAAAGCATATTGAAAGTATATTGTTGGAAAATTTCTTAATCTGGGTTTCTGAAGAATCCATGGAGAGTTTCAAAATTTTATAACTAAGTTACAAGTAACTTGTGTGGTCAATCTGAAAAGAAAATAGTTTATTATCCTACTAAGGAGATAGCTTGTTGCTAAAAACTTCAGCTTACTGGGCTACAGATTTTTCTTTTAATATCTTTTCAAATCCCTATTAGAGCCTATAGCCAATTAGCAACATTCAATAGCAACTATAGATAGAAAAAAGTCTTCACAGAAGAAAGAGGAGTAGAGGAACGGAAAATCTGCTAAGTTGGAAAAAGGGAAGTTTCTGGGACATATTTCCTTCCCATGCAGCTGGAAGGATTTATTATTCGAATGAGAGAAAAGAGGGGAAAGGAAGGAAAGGAAACACACACACACACAAACACAGAGAAAAAGAGAGAAACAGAGAGACAGACAAACACACAGAGACAGAGAGACAGAGACAGAGACAGAAACAGGGTGGAGAGAGACAGAGACAGATAGATACAGAGAGATAGAGGCAGAGTCACAGAAATGGAGAGGGACAGAGATGGAGAGAGACAGAGACACAGAGAGATATAAAGAGATAGTAAAAGAGAGAGACACACAGAGACAGAAAGATAGAGAAAGAAAGAAGAGGAAGAGGAGAGGAAAGGAAGGGAGAAAAGGAAAGGAAAGGGAATGAGAAAACAGGGAGATAGGGACTCAGTCTTTTGCTTTATGCCTTTGCACTGGATTTCCCAGTACCTAGAGTGTTTTCCTTCCTTATCTCCATTTCATAGGGTCCCTTTCTTTAAGACACAACTTAAGTACCAGCTTATACACAAAGTTTTTCCTGATCCCCTCCCTGCCTTCCAAACCACTTTCCATTTGACTACTTTGTATTTATCTCTTTATGTGTCTTATGCACTTATATATGTCTTAGTTATCTCCTCCATTAAAACTCTTTCCATGAAAGATGTTGACTTGGATTCAGTTGCCCACCTCATAGACTTCTTGTGTCTTGAAACAAAGTGTTAATTATTATGATTATTTCAATGAAAGTCATCAAATGGAAAGAATGCTAGAGGTAGGAGGCCTGGGTCCAAATTCTAGTTTCACAACTGATTAGCTGTGATACCATGGGCAAGTCACCTAATGTAAAATTCAAATTCTTAATCTGTAAAATGGTGATGCTCCTACTTAAGCTATATAACTTGTACCTTGTAGGGATGCTTCATGTAAACTTTACAATGAAAGATGTGAATACAGGACTTGGTGATTTGTCAGAACGGGGAACTCCTAGTGTAGGAGCCTCTGTACAAATATATCTTAGTAAACAAGTACTGATTGTTACTAAAGGCTCAAAGAAATTAAATAACTTGCCCAGGATCATGTTATTAGTAAGTTTTGGAGGTTAGATTTGAAACCAGCTCTTTTTTTGCCTCTAAGTCCAGCTCTTTATGCATTGCTGAATGAGATCTCTAATTTTAGTTCTATAGTAAGTTATTTTTATATAGTACAAAGTAATAAAGATACTTGGAAATTATTGGGTTAATTTAATTTACCCCACTTTTGATGTATGTTTAGATCAAATTATTCACATGATTGCCAATTATCCATTGTTCTTTGTTTTGTGAATTTGAGGAGGAAACTGAAAACCAAGGCTTTTCTTACTTTTTAGAAATCTTCAAATAATGATTTTCTAGAGATATAAGGTTAAATTGGAATCGAATATCAGCTTAGTAAGAAGGAGAATAGACTGCTCACTGTACTCCTCCTTTTCACTTTATCATTTTTTCTTTTTTTAATACCCAGAGGAAGGATATTATAGTTTTGATGATCAGCTTATGTACATGGTAAGCCTTGGCCTCTTGCTTAAGGCTGCAACTGGAAAGATTAACCTTTTCAAAAGATTTAGGTAAGGTGATCAATAATGTCATTATTTGAGAAAACTCAAACTACTGGAGTCACTAATATTCTCCAACTAAGAAGTTTGTGAGTTGTTTTATGAAATCTAACTTAAGGTTCCAGAGACAGAATCCAGAAACTAATGGGTGGGATTTGAGGGGTGTTAAAAGTTTCCAAGTCCCCAGTACCTGCTCATTTTCTACCCCAGGACTGCAGGGGTGCCAGGAATACTTTTATTAGTCACATTTCAGGTTTAGACATTAGAATTCCCACTTAAAATTCCCAGCTAAAGAGAAAAATTAAAACACTACTACCAAGTTGATAAATCAATGGTACTGAAAGGCTAGATTAAGTTTTAGGATCCATAGCTTCCTGTGTGTCTGACTTTGGGAAGTGACAATTGTTTTGATGTTGGATTCTTTGTAAAATGAGGATAAAAATGCTTGTCCTACCTGTTTCACTGCATTTGTGTGAGGACAAAGCTCTGTAAAATTGCAAAATGCTATATAAATGTGAGTTATTATTTTGTTAATGGAGATCATATTGTTAATGGAGATAATAACACATGAACACATACTTCATTTATCTGATTTTGCTTAAGCAACTGCTTTCTGTCTCTATCTGTCTATGTATTAGGCTTTGTTGCCTATTTCTGTCTGTGTCTCTCCCTGTCTTTATGTATAGGGCTTTGTTTGTTTCTGTCTCTTTACTTTGTGACTGACTCTGCGTCTTTGTCTCTCTTTGTCTCTGTCATTTTCTGCATCTCTGCCTGTCTCTGTCTTTTTTTGTCTGTCTCTCTGTCTCGCATCCCAAGTTAGCCTCTCCCAGTATTAGACAACTCTGTTCATTGTTTTTGCTTGAGAGGAGGAGTTTTTTCAAAAGGTTAATGGTTTTGTTTGCCTCCTGTCACTGCTGTAGATCTTGAAGCATGAGACATTTCACTGCTTTGATTTGATTTGATTCAATGACAGATATGGTCTTTATAGATGATAAGCTAAAATGTAGGGCTGATTAATGTTGGGATATATTGCAAAGGATTATTAAGAATTTTCTCTGAATAGATATGTTTATATACATATGTATTATATGTAAATATGTAGTATGTGCATATAAATAATATAATCTGTGTAAGACAATATGATCACATATATTAAGTATATTAACACATTTAAATACATTTACTTATATATATTTAAATGAATAGAAATTTGTGATGAGCTTGGCAACTGGTTTGGTTCAACTGGTGTATCTCAACCCAAACTGTACTAGAAACTAGTAAAAAGTCCTGTGTCTATTGTGGGCTACTTCACCTTTTGTAGCATCAATACTGGTAGCTGAACAGAGATTCAAGAAGTAGAGACCCAGAGATGGGGGAAAAGAAGTTTTGAGTTTTAGTTAACATGGCAGGAGTCAGCAACCTCAGCTGAAACTATTTATAATGAAACCATTAATTTCATCATTTCCATCTGGTTATGGATTAGAGAGGAGAGTATTAAGTAAGATCATTGGGAAAATTATGGGTGTTAGACCAGCTGATTTTGATAATGTTTGCTTTATAATGTGTGAGAGAGCGGGCTCTGGGGAGCTTGACTCTGGTCTAGAATACTAATTCTTGGACACTCTCCTTATGATTGTATTTGCCCACCCTCTTATTGTTATAGAATGATGTTTACCAAATGTCTAGAAAGGGAAGCATTAATCACAAAGAAGCTAACATGGCTTCAGCAAAAATAAGTCATATATGGATAATTTAATCCCCTTTCCCTTTTGTGGATAGAGTTATGAGAGTTATAGATCTGGAGAAAGTTATAGATATAATTTTGCCAAGACTTTACTTAAACATATGGAAGACTCTGAAGTTATACTTGTGGGAAAGAAGTGAGATGGGATAGAATTTCAGATGCATCATTGAAGTCACAAACTCTTGGGTTCAAACAATCAATCTCAGAAGTACAAGATGGGGAAGCCAGACAGTGGCTTTTTTGAAAAGAAATCTGGGCCCTTTAGAACACTTCAAGCTTTATATGATCCAATACATACCTAATGTAATAAAAAACTTAATATGATCTTAGGCTTTAAAAGGGAACATTGTGTCCTCATGTCCAGGATGTGGGTAGGTTTTGGTCCTGGTCAGACCACATATGGATTGTTGTACTCCCTCTTGATCAGACCATGTCTGGAATGCTGTGCTCTGTCCTGTCTATCACATTTTAGCAAGGTCATGTATCAGTTGTGGGACTATTAGGATAGCAAAAGCTTTGAGATTATGCAGAATGAGGATTGATTGAAGGAATTGAAGATCTTTAGTCTGGAGAAAAAAAGACTGTAATATTTTCAAGTATTTGAGAGACTGTCACATGGAAAGGGACTTGTATTTGTTCTGCTTATCTCAAAAGGTAGAACCAGGAGTAAAGGGTAAAAGCTTCAGAGAAGCAAATTTAAACTTAATATAAGGGAAAAACATTTTGAACAACCAGAGTTTACAAAATTTGTATAAGTTGAGTCAGGAATATTAGGTTTTATCATCCATTATATTAGCTACACTTTCCATCTTTGTATCACCTGCAAATTTAATTACCAGCATCATTCCATCTCTGTATCCAACAAAATCATTGTAAAAATGACAAGGAGAACAAAGCTAAGGACAGAGCCCTGTGGGATAGCATTGGAGACTTCCTTTAAGGCTAAATAGATATTAATCAAATTTCTGCTTGCTTTTTACTAATAGAATGAAAAAAGACAAATGGGAGGTGAAAAGAAAAGAGAAAATGCAGAAAATTACAAAGTTAACTTTGACTATTGATATGTGGTTTTGGTAGTAGTAGGTAGTTCTTTTATTTAGATTTTTTTCAGCATTTCTCCTTGACCATATCTGGTGATAGCTTAGGTCACCTCTACTTTATAGGGTAAAAGCTGTCTCTATACAGAAGTGATTAAAAATTAAAACTTTGGCAGCTTAACTAATATGCAAGCTGATGATCAAGGACATCAGCCTAATTCCCCAACATCTTGACTGAGATTTGGGAGGAGGGGCCACAAAAACCCAAAAGGAGATATAAGAGCTGCTGAAGAACCTTGAGAGGGGATTACAGGCTTGGGAGTCAAGTACATGTTCCTGAACTTATTATCTCAGCTCCATCTGAACTGTAAAGTGCTGATAACATGAAGGCTGGGTCTGCAAACATATAGTTCCATCAAGAGCACTGGGAAGGGAGCAAAGGAAATCAATCCTTACTTTTGATCTAGATTGTAACAGTTGTCTGAATTTTGGGAAGGGATTAGATTTTCAGAATTCATCTGGAATTTTAGAGAATGACAAATCGGGTCCAGACACTTTGTCCATGGTTATTTATGGGCAATTCAAAAGCATGTTTAGTCATCACCAGGACACTTGAAGTTGAGGAGACAGAGACCAAGGCTAGGAAAGAGATAGCTGAAACTGTTAAGATAATAATATAAAGTATAGATCAATGTGAGACAGGTAGGTAGTGCAATGGATAGAGTATCTGCCACAGGTACTGGTACATTGTAGACACTTATTGAAACAGTGCCTGACATATTATAGAAATTTAATAAATGCGTATCCCCCCCTTATTTCATGGAGATAAATAGATAATTCAGGGAGAACTCTGATGCCCTTCACCCTGGCCCGTAACAAACTGGTATTTTGTAAGGAGAGGAGCACTGGGCAAGACTTTGGAGCTGTGAATGATGCGGATGGATCATGTCCTTCTAAATTTGCTGCAGAGAGAACAGCTGCAATGGCCATCTTGCACAAATGCTAAAAGTGCACTTGCCTGAAAGATTATTTCACAGAGAGTTCACACAAGGCAAGCTCTCATGAAGTGGTCAGAAGAAGCTATACAATGGCAGTCTCAAGGTCTCTCTGAAAAACTTTGGAATTGATTGTGTGACTTGGCAGACTCTGGCAAAGGACCACCCACTATGGTGTGTGCTCATCAAAGAAGGTGCTGTGCTTTATGAGCAAAGGAGAATGGAAATAGCTCAAAAGAAACTTGAGATGTGCAAATTTAGAGAAGCTACCCTAAATGTTCACATCTGGGGCTAACCTATGATAGAGTATTCTGATCCTGTGTGGATCAGATCCACCACCATCAGATGTATAGCAACTTGACTCCAACATAGAGACATCATTTTGGTCTCCTTCCAGAATGAAGGACAACAACCAGCCAATCCACTTTCTAATATGGAGAGAGGAGCCTTTCTTGGACTTCCCTCCAATATCTTATATATATGAGGACTGAAGGATCATAGAAGTAGAACTACAAGGCACCTTAGCAACCGACTTGACTATTCTTCTTATTTTAAAACTAGGAAACTGAGGAAGTTCATACAGAGAGGAAGTAATGGAGACAGGCAGGGATTCAAACCCAGGTCCTTTGACCTCAGATCCAAGAATCTTTCCACCATATTACATTCTCTTCTTGTTTATTTATGTAAGCTCTCTGAGGACTGATCTGCTTCATTTTTTTTGTCTCTGTATCATGTTTCTTGGTATCATACCTAGTGCCATGCACTAATAAATATGTTTATTAATGGAAAAATACTAACATAGGCTGTTAATAAATATTAAGCAAATACTATGTGCTATATGCCATGCTAAATGGTGCAGTGGGAAGAACACTGGTCTTAAAGCAAGAACATTCGGGGTGGAACTCTGACTTTGACCGTTACTAATTCTGAAGTCAATTAATCTTCCCTAGTCTAAGTTTCCTCATCTGTTAAGTGAGTATAATAATACTACAATACCTGCCTCCTGGTGTTGTGAGGAAAATGTATTATAAATCTTAAAGCACTATAAAAATTGAACTATTACTATGTTTTTCAGATTTTGAGGGCAATCATTGTCAAACCCTCTCTGCAAGAATTGCTAATATTTATACAATACTTCAAAATTGGTTCTCACAATAACCCTATGAAGCTGTTTGGTTGTTTTCAGCCATGTGTGACTCTTTGTGATCCAATTTGGATTTTTCTTGTCAAAGATTCTAGAGAGGTTTGCCATTTCTTTCTCCAGCTCATTTTACAGTTTCAGGAAAGAGGAATAAGTGATTGATCCAGGAGTCATACAGCTTATAAGTGTATGAGGTTGAATTTGAACTCAGGTTTTCCTGACTCTAGACCTGGCACTCTATCACTATACCACCTAGCTCTTCTATCTTTGGAGGCAGAGAATGTGACTGAGAGGTAACTTACCTAGAAGCACACAGCTAGTAAGTGTACAAAGTGAAAATTCAGACTCAAGTATTCCTGGCTTCAAGTCCAAAGTTCTCTCCAATATATTTGGAGTTCTTTAACTATTTTTGTGCTCCTTTTTGCCATCTAGAGCTCTTTCTTAGGAGAATGTTTTTAAATGCATAAAGTAAAATTCCTAGGATTAGAAAGGAAATAAATTACACTGAAATATGGTTGTTAAAATGTTAAAAATAAAACTTTTAAAATCCCACCTTAAGAACCCCTTCTACTCTAAGCTGCCATGGAGACAAAAGTTCTATTCAAAGTTCCATTATTCTATCTGTCCTTTTTTTTTTCTTGGGACCCTGCTTCACAGCAGAGAAAAGCTAATAGCAGGAAAACCAGAAGGAAAAATATTGTTATGGTAGATTGACAGAAAATTGTTAATATAATTGTTAATATGACAGAAATTGTTAATACCAAATGTAATATGTACTGTCAGTCCCTTAAATCATCCTGGTAACGTCAGAATTTCAATAAAGTCCTTGCATTCTCTATTAGATTGAGCTGAACTACATCCTAAGTAGTTCCCAAATCCTGGAATTTATTTGGATTCATGGAATGAAGAGCAAAACAGCCAGAATGAAGTAATTTTCCTTGCCTGAACTGCCAAGGACCATTAAAATCTTACCACTAGGCTTTGCTACCTCACCTGTCTCTTTCCTGTCTCCTAAAACTATGGAAATTTTTTCATGGATCTCTTTGGTTAGAAAATCCACTTTATAACTCCCACAATGGCAAGTTTACTCCCTTTTATCTCAATTAAATATACTTTATTTTAGGACTTTATAAGATCACTTTTGAGCTGATGAAAGATAGAATGAGGATTTTGTTGGTATGGCAGGACTGATGTGGGCAAAATGCAGTAAGTAAGGTTTATTTTTAGCAGTCTTCTGTCTTTCTTATCATCTCTTCCCCCCACTCCTGGTGCCCAACATTCTTGAAAGACTCTGTTATTCTCAAGGCATCATCATAGAAAATCACACTATTTGGTTGTTTATTTACCTACCTCTTCACTGAGGTTGGTTCTTGTATTAGGGATAGAGAGGTATAAGGATATTTCAAGAAATTTTTCATTAAACCAGTAACTAATTTCATGTGGAAACTACTGACTCCCTAAGGGCTGGAAAGCAAGATGCAATGAGGAGAATATCTTGAGGTTTAGGGCTGAGTAAGACTGGTAAAATGGCAAGCAGTAATGCCTGAAGTGAAGATGAAGGTACTACTAATAATAGTAATTTGCATTTTATATATATCACTTCTATTTTTAAGGGACTTTTATGTCTCTGCTTGCTGACCTGACTTCTCCTTGAGTGCTGCCAGGTCCTCCTGGTCATATCTACCTGCCATTTTTATATCTTTTTATATATCTTATTTACCTTATTTATTTTCATTTACTGTTTCTTAGCTGTACTCTGGGAAGGTTTGGAAAGTTCCTGAGAAAGCTAGTTCTTGGCAGACAGATAGATAAACAGCTTTATTTTGCTAAGAAATGCAAGGTCTGCAGAACACACTGCGAAATGAAAGTTTGACAATTACCCAGTAAATTTCTGCAGTGTAGACAGCCAATGGAAATTGTTCAGTCCTCCAATCTTGCCTTCTTGTTAATGTTCTGGATTCTGGAAAATGCAGGCATTTCAGATCATAGCACAATCACCAATTAACCTAAATCTGTTGATTTGCTTTCTTTTGAACATTTTTATTCATAGGTAGGCGATATCTGTGAGGTGTTTCAGCATGAGTACCATTCTTCCGAGAATGTAAAAAGGCAATTTGGAAGAATATTATCCCTCATAAATTTCTGTAGCCTATGAAATGATTTTCTGGGAATATGTGGTAACATCTAATGATATATGGAAGCTGTGTTTTAAATTTTTTTTGTGTCATGGAAGGCAGCATGGTACAGAGAGAAAGGTACTGGATTTAGAATTAGAGGATCTTGGTTTAAATCCTCTTCTGCTACTTGCTTATTATTTGTATGACTTTGGGCAAATACCCTTCTCTAGAGGCACCTAGAGGTGCTCAGTAGGTGGCTTAGTGGATTGAGCATTGAGCCTGGGTTCGGGAAAACTTGAGTTCAAATCTGGCCTTATATACTTCCTAACTATGTGATTCTGGGCAATCTCCATCTGCTCAGTTTCCTTGATTGTGAGAGAATCAAATGAGATATTTATAAAGGAGTTAGCATAGTGACTAGTACATAAAAGGTACATAATAAATTCTTGTTTCCAACCTTCTTCCTTTAGGCTTCAGTTTCATCATTTGAATAATGGGACAGGACATTTCTTCCATTTCTAAATCTTAAGATTTTATATTTCTAAGGCTATGGATGAGCCCTTGCTTTAGGAAAACCAGGGCAACCTCACTTGGAATAGTTTATATAGGCAAACACAAGTCTTTATCTAATTCTCATTGTGGCATACCAGTACATGCTTGTACTGGAGCAGCATCAACATGTACCACCCAAACACCCACAAACAACCTTTTCTAGTACAATAATGGAAATACAAGAGGAGAAGATCCAGTATAAAACATCACAGTGATTACTTTTATACTATGACTGAATTAGTTTCTACAAGTTCCTTCCTTGTACATACCATCATTCTGACCCTAGTTTTACCCATAGTTTTACCTCTACAAAACTGTCCAATATGACCAAAGAAGGGGAAGCTGGACATATGGTATACCTTGTTTGTCTCTTTTATATTCCTAGAGCCGAGATTGCCCATGGCATCCTCCTCTAACAAGAGAAGTTAGCTAAACATGTATAATTCAGGTGGATAGCATTAGGTTTGATCCGACTGCTTCTTTCTTATCACCACTTACTTTTCTAATTCTGATGCACATTGTGCCATCAATTCATAGTAGCAATTAATAAGCATCACTATGTACCATAATGACAGTACAAAATGAGGAGGCCTTAATATAAACATTGTAGATATCATTGTGCCTTGAGTCTGCAAAGCTCATTTGGTATCTCCACTGCATACATAACATTGATTCACCAAATAATCTTTCTAGCTGTCATATTTTCTCAGGCTTAAATTTAATCTGAATGGTACTTAGAACTATGTCACAACATACCAACCCTCTAACTCCTTTCTGACATTCTTAAATATTCTGGAGAAAATACCAGTATAATCAACTATTGTTCCTTGCAATATGACAAGAGCATCAAAGGGGAAACTTTATTTTATTTTTTTATTTCAATTTTTAAATTAAATTTAATTAATACATTTAAATTTATTTTCAAAATACATGCAAAGATAATTTTCAACATTCATCCTTGCAAAGCCTTGTGTTTCAAATTTTTCTCCCTCCCTTCCCCCAACCCCTCTCTCCTAATCCAATATAGGTTAAACATGTGCCATTCTTCTAAACATATTTATGCATTTATCATGAGGCACAAGAAAAATTAAATCAAAAAGGAAAAAATGAGTGGAAAAAAGAAAGCAAACAAAAAAGGTGAAAATATGTTATGATTCCTATTCAGTCCTCACGGTCCTCCTTTTGGATGCAGATGGTTCTATCCATCACAAATCTATTGGAATCAGCCTGAATAACTTCATTGTTGAAAAGAGTCAAGTAAAGAGAAAATTTTAAAAGACCTCTTTCTCTGTCATAACTCCTGAAGCTTTTGACTCTTCTTTCTCTTCATTCTTCCTATAACTCAGACTATTGCCTTTATAAACCTGGATCCCGAGTCTTAGGTCTAGCATACCACTTTCAGACAATCTTATGGCATATTTGTGACTATGATGTTAAAAGTTACCGGTGGTAACTACTGTAGTTGATTTTTTTTGGCATAAAAATCATTCCAGATTTTCCCCACATTTAATAAATTTATTATTGTCCTTACAGTTTCATTCTTAATTCAATTAATTAGTTGGGTGCCTTCCCAAGCTTTATTTAAACCGATTTTATCTTCTATAGTTTTTCATTGTTCACTGTGTGTGTGTGTGTGTGTGTGTGTGTGTGTGTGTGTGTGTGTAAAGTCAAAACCACTGGCATTGTGGCTTTAATGAAATAACATAAATGTTTCCCAGTTGAAACTTCCTAGTTCCCCCAAGGAATTTTAGCTGAGAAAATTCAATATGTGTATGGGTTTTTCAAATCTGGTTTTCCCTCTCATCTCACCTTCACAAGTTCTGTAGGTGTTCTTAGTGTTGCTCTATTTCCCTTTCTTTTTCACCCTGGTGAGGCTTCAACTGTATCTCTCTTTGTTGTGTTTTGGTCATTTAATTCTTAGCATTATTTTCTGCTTATAAGGAAGCTCAGTGCCAGGGTATAGATTTCTCAGGGCAATTGAACATCTATATGATGGCTTTTTTATTTTGGAGGCAGGGGGTTGCTTGCCCTATTTGTTTCTTATTGAAGGGTAAGGTAGAAGAATGTCTCAGTGATTTTTAGACTCAAGGTACTTTATCTCTACCTTCTAGCTTGGCAACTTATGAATTTTAATCAGGTTGCTTTGATAAATTCAATTCAATTAGACAAATATTTATTAAAGACCTACTATTTGCAAAATACTACAATTGGTCACCTATTCCATTGAAATAGGAGACCTCATTACTTCAGCACACTTTTTCTTTATTGAAATTTTCCATTTTTCTTTCTCCTCCCCTCCTTCATAGGGTTCTTGGAACTATAGGATTCAATGATTATAAATTTATTTGAAAATCTCCTTTTTTTCATAGGCAGCAAGTGTTCAAAATTGACATTGTCCTCTAGCCAGTTTCCTTGTTGTCTGAATTGATGCATGCTACATGGGTATGAGAATGCTTCTATGCTTTGTATATTTTAACTCAACATATTGTATCCTCCTTGCAATTTGTCAAATTTCTTCCAGCTTACATATAGGTAATTCACACCAATTTCCCAGAAGACGAGGAAGGGTGAAATACTTGGCATGACACATTTATTTAATTTGCAGTATGAATATATCTTGTAAGTTGTATGAACCGTCAGCATTTGGAGATGGAATATATTAAAGTCATCTGTTGTTGCCAGAAGTGTAGGGACTTTCTGTGGCAATAACATATTCTAATAGAGGTCTGAAGAGTGAGAGTATGGTAGGAGCCCAATGGGAAATTATTATGTATAGTGAATATATCCCCCACATTTTTTGACTCTTACCATCTGACATAAGTTTTTAGTCTGTCTAACATGGTCTGGGCTAGTAGAAATGTATCTGTGGGGAAGGCTGAAGACATGAGGTACATTTGAGAATAGAAATGTGACTGGGTAGCAGGAAGAGTGATTGATATGATCTCATTTAGCTTTTGATAGCTCCTTTTTTTCGGAGGATGTAAATGCATGTCAAGCAATGAAGCCGACTGAGATACATCTAGTAAATTTTGCTATCTAACATTTTGTCTTCAAAAATGCAACATTTGCATGTAACTGTTATAATTGTAGTTACTTCTAACCATGATAGTGAAGTCCTATGAGATTCATAAAACTGTTCCAAATCATTAAAAATGTTAATAAAGTGTATTAATATAGTTTTTGTGTTGAATGCTGTCTTTGTCCATTGTAGTTATTTTGGGACTTAGAGACTTTCACTGGATAATATAAACCTTTTAATTTATTCCTTACTTGATAATGATAACTAGAGGGTCACTGAACAAAGCTATCTTACTGCATATTTCAAGGCATCTTGTTTGATTTTGAAATACTCCAGTTACTCTAAAAACAATAGGTCTTTCAACAAACAACAATTTCAGGTACATTTTTTCTTACCCAAGGAAAGACTTGGTACTATTGTTCCCAGTTCTCTTATTAACTTCTCGAACACAGGTACCCAAGAGGTTATGTTATAAGAACAACCAATACTGAACACATACCTACTACAAAAGACAGGTCATGTTATGAATTAAATTGCTTGATATGCTTTATTGACTTCAAATTAACCTGATGCAGATGACATACTATCGAATAATTATTCACTGAGTTAATTTCTTGGACAGAAAAAGCTTAATCACAGATTTTCTTCTTATACAATAGAAATTACCTAATTAGTCAAGCATTTATTAAATACCTACTATTTATTATGGATTGTAATAGGGATTGGGGTTGTAAGCATAGTAAATGAAATAATTCTTAATTTCAGAAAACTTCCATTCAAATTTGAGAGACAATATGTATAAAGATATATACAACATAAATATAAAGCAAATAAACACAAACATATATATATACACATATAATATATACATGTCTGTCATAAAGTAATTTGTGAATAAGGATCTCTAGGAGTTGGGGGTGGGAAAGGGAATCAGGAAAGGCTTCATGGAAAAATGGTACTTGAACTAGACCTTAAAGGAAGAGTGATTGAGTCAGAAGTAAGGAGAGAGTACATTGCAAGCATAGGGGATGACCAAAGCAAAAGGCATGGAGGCAGGAGATTAATAACAATGAAAAATTTATATAATGTTTTAAGGCCTTCATAGCACTTTACATATATTATCTCCTTTGATCTTTAGAACAACTTATTTTATAGATGAGGAAAACTGAGACTAATTTAGGTTAAAAGACTTTCCAAAGGTTTCATAGCTATTGAGTATCTGAAGACAGATCCACATTCAGGTCATCTGGCTCTAAGTCCAACACTCTATTCACTATGAAGGTTAATGAAGATTTCTGACAAGTCATCAATTATACTTTCCAAGGGGCAATTTTATCTCCCCCACTCTCCCCGTAGTTGGCAGATAGTGAACAAATAGGCAATGATGGCTAGAGGTTTGACCTGTATGATCCAGTCATAGACAAGAGTCATTCTTTCCTCTTGGTGACCAAGTTGGAAGCTCTTGATGAGATTTTGCATCTGCTTATTTGGCTGGGACCAATGTGAGCTGGATTAGATACCTTGGTCACCACAGTAACACTGGGTCAGTTTATTGTGATCATACAGGATACATGCCAATATGTTGATTCCATGACCATAAATGGCTATAATATATGTACATATACAAATATACATAAAGATGTACATGAATACATGCATGCATATATATTTGTACAAATATATGTAAATATTTGCATGTGTAGACACATAATAGGTAAATGGTGGCAGACATCTGATTGTAATATCTAGAAAACAATTACTAACAAGCATGGAAGGTTACTATAATTTCTGGTTATTATAATTTATATAAATGTATTGCTAAAGAACTTGGCTACTCAGCCTAGTCCAGATTCAAATTGAAATCATTCAGGTCAGCTGTCCTTTCCAGAGTGTATTGACATGCTCTAGAGCACTGTTTACCAGTGCCCACGGGATAGTCTTTTAAATTAAATTTTTTTTTCATTCAAAAAATGTAGACTGTCAAAAGGACTTAAAACAGAAGGCAGTCTAGAAAGAAGCACAGGATAGCTTTAAAAGTTAGAGATTGAATCTATATACTTGAAAAGCAAATCACACATAATAGAGACCTACAGTTTCATATATTATTCTCTTTTACTGTTCTAATGTAGTTTTGGAAATGTCCATTTTATTTGGTGTTTAAATTGGGGTTAAAAAGGTGAAGCTTCTTAAAAAAAAGAAAGAAAAACTTGAAACCCAAAGTACTCATAATACCCCATTAAACATAAAACATGAATTATAGCCCACATTTTTCACTTGAAGGGAACTGAAGTTTTAGTTGCTATCTGGGCTTTTTGGTGAAATATCTCTTATACATAGTTCCTCCAAGACTCAGTGATATCCTGTGTTTTTGCTTCCTCCAGGAAGGCAAATATTCTTTGGGCATGCTAGAGACAACTCCCTTCCTAATAGATATGCATTATCTAATTAACTTACTGTAACAGCAGGGACAGCGAGGTTCCAATTTCTTGCTCTTCTTTCTTGTGGCTTTAATTATCTTTCATATGTGGGGCCATGAGGCAGAGCCTTGTTTTTCTCCAAAAAATACTCCTTTCTTTTAGGTATGGTGGTACCTCATGGGTAAATTTCTTCTTTATCTATGGAGATGCTAGAACTCTCTTTCTTTCTTTCAAAGGACCAAATTCCAAATCATTGAACTTGCAGTTGCTCTGAAGGCAAGTTCCAAGGCTGTTATTGCTCAAGAAATTTCCTTTCTAGATTCCAATATCATACTGCCTAGAAAATTTATATGGTCCTCTGCTCTACACAGGAGTGTGGAGTTCAGGAATACTGAGTGTAAACTTCCCTTTTGGGCCACATGTGCAAACAAACCTACTTTCACTAGGTTCTTCAGAAATTCACTTGATATTTGACCCCTGATAACAGCTGCTGCCCTTGGTTTGAGAAAGTCTATTCTCATTTCTTTAGGTTTTGTACAGTACTCTACAGAGAGGAAAGAAAGACAGAGGATAGAATATAAGGTCAAGAATTCCCCTCTGAAAACACTTGGTCAAGCAAAGACAGTTATGTTTCTTCTGAAAAGCATTCATTGGTAACTCAGGATGAGGGAAGAGGGAGAAAATACCTTCTGACCTTACTTTGAAATCGAGGAAGAAAGAAGTAAAGGGAAAAGATGGAAAGGGAGAAAAGGATGACAGCAAACTATAAGCTCTCTTTTTCAGTCCAGGATAGAAGAATGGCTTCTTTAACATGTCTATTCTGCAGAGTCCTTGCCTTTAGTCAAATAAATCATTATGTGTGTGTGGGGCTCCCATTCCTTAGTAGATAGTGAGGTGGTTCAGTGGATAGAGCTCTCAGCCTGGAGTCAGAAAGAACTGAGTATAACTGGGGCTCCAGACATTTACTAGTTTTTTGGCCCTGATTAAGTCACTTAACCCTGTTTGCTTCAGTTCCCTCATTAGTAAAATGAGCTGGAGAAGGAAAGGGCAAACCACTCCAATATCTTTGCCAAGAAAAGCCCCAAATGGCACCATAAGAGTTAGATAGGACTGAAACAACTGAGCAACAACTATAGGTACCAAAGGGTATCTCCAAAACAACCTTTTTGTCTTGGGGTCAACTTTAATCTCAGTTAACTAGTCAAGATTTGTTTTGTGTTGTGTGAGTTGGTAGATAAATTCTCTTTAAGGAAAGATACATTCAAAGGTCAAAGACAAAGACTGGCATCCTTGCCCTGAGCAATCTCCATTTTCCCAAGGGTTCTCAGAAAAGGACCAGGGTAGGAGTACCAAACAGGAGATGCTCAGAGAAGAGACAGCGAGGGCACATGGATTTCACAGATTTTAGAAAAGCCCTTATAGCAAAAGTTGTTTTTTCCTCAATATACTATCCCTGGAGGATGTTCTTATATCCTTGTATTCTATATATAGTATATTTGCTAACTCTGTTAGTCAGCATATTTGATTAAATTAAATGCTCCATTCCCCAACCATGGAGAAGGTTAGAGTTTATTGTAGTATCTAAATCTCATGAAGCAAGGAGGCTTGTTTAATTTAAATGTTTCAAAGTATGAGAAAATATGAAAGAATATATCCATTCTTTTTTATTTAAAAAATCAATAAAGGTATTATAATTCACTGAAAGGCACATACCTATGTGTACCTGTGGTATATTTAATTTGATTTTTGCAAAAGAAAAAATGAATTAATTTTAAGGCATGATTTCTTGATGGCAGAATTTCAAGACAATTTTAGTAACATTTTTCCTAAATACCTTTTTATTATCTGCAGCAATAAAAACAGCAGCCAGGGTTTTGCTCTACAAAGCATGTTCCATGTGGAAACAAGTAATTACATTTTTATCAATTGTACTTCATGGCTTTCTTTTAATGGTTGTGCTTTGCTTTATGTGCCTCTAAAATGGGTTCCCTTATCTAGTGTTCTGATACAAGAGGACCAAATAGCCAGGACTATAAGCTTAATCATTAATCATTATGGTCACTGTAGATTCTGGAAGGTTTTCTTGGTCAGTGTCAAGTAGGCAGCATTATTCCTGGAGACCATTAGGGTGGGTTGAATTTCTTTCAGGGTGAATTTTCATAGGATCACAGTATGTTTCCCTTCTGGTTACATATTCTGTTGGGAACGGAATGGGCATGTAATTATATAGGCAGAAGTCTTTTTACTCAGAGATAGCTACCTATCTGCAAATGATCACATTTGCTTTTCCCCAAATTTAGAGAAAATACTTTAAAATTATTCAGAGTCATTGGTACCATTGCTTTGACTTGAGCTGAGCAGAATAAATAATTAACTTTTGTCCACCTATGAACAATCATGATAATTGTATTATCTATAAAAATCACCAAAACTAGCATCTCAGAGATCAAAGTTCAGAATAGAAATTTAATGTCTCCCTGCCAAGAAAAAGAATAAAATAGGTTGTAATATGATAAAACAACTTACTTTTGTGACAGATTGCAGATCTAGCCATTCAAATTATAGCTAGCTGACAATCCCAAACACAAATACTTAAAAATAAACTTTTTTTAAGTGAACAAAAATCTACACGTCACCTCTCATTCCTCTTCCCCCACTCCCAGAAAAATTAAACAACAAAACCCCTATGACAAATATGCATGGTGAAGCAAAAACAAATTTGCACAAAAAACATAGTATTTAGTACCTTGAGTGTTCATTACTCAGTGTCAGGAGGTGGGCAGTATACTTCATCATTGCTTCTTGCAGGATTCTAAAGGTGTGTCCATCAATTGGGGATTAATTGAACAAATTATGATATATGAATGTAATTTGTAGTTGTTAAGTCCTTTTCAGTCATACCTGCCTTTTTGTGACCTCATTTGAGTTTTTCTTGGCAATGATAATGGAGTGGTTTACTATTTCCTTTTCTAGCTCATTTCACAGATGAGGAAACTAAGGCAAAAAGGGTTAAGTGACTTGCCTATAGTTGCACAGCTAGTTAAGGCTGGATTTGAACTCAAGTGATTAAACTCTAGGCTGAGGGCTTTATCCTCTGGACTACCAAGCTGCCTTGCTCAAATGGCTTGATCAAAGTTATTTTTCTAGTAAGTGGCAGAGTTGAGATTGCAATTCTGGTCTTTTGAGTCTAGATGCAATTTCATATTCTAGCATTGTTTGCAATTCTGTGACTTTAGTTTTTTTGGACCTATGTAACTAAGTGGCCATCTAGATGGAGTAGTGAATAAAAGGGCTGGGCCTTGAGTTCAGAAGATCTGAGTTCAAATGTGACCTTAGACACATAAGATGTGTGACTCTAGGCAAGTCATTTAACTCTGTTTGCCTCAGTTTCCTCATCTGTAAAATGAGCTGGAAAAGGAAATGACAAACCACTCTAATATTTTTGACAAGAAAACCCAATTGGAGTCATAAAGACTCATATAGGACTGCAATAATTAAAAATAACTAACTGAAAAGTGGTAAATCAACTCCTTATGATTCCAAAGAACAGAAGTCTGGAAACAAGCCTATTAAAGGAATTAGGTACTCATCTTTTTCAGTAAGCATTTTATGAAATCTCTTTTTTCTATTTGAAGCTTGATTAAATCTGCAGAAAGAATGATGCAGTGGCAGGGGAAATGAAAGGATGATGAATATGCTGTTAGGAAAGGAATATAATAGTGAACATTTATATATAAAATACTTCAAAGTTTTAAAAAATAATGATTACCTATATTACCTATATTATCTTGTTAATCCTCACTTAAGGTAGGTACTCCCCTTTCTTTCATTTTGAGAAACTGAGGCTGAATGATTTCAGATACTCATATCTGGGGCAGGATCAAACTCCACGTCCAACACTCTACCCATTGTTTTTCAATATAGATTGATGCCAAATTCACAAATTCAGATACTGAATTATACTTGCCTTCATTATTAAGACTTTTTGACAGAAAAATCTCCCTAAGTCAGAGTGTTTTTTTTCCTTTTAGGTTTGTGTTCTTTATATTGTTAAATTAGATAGAGATAATCATGGAAGATTAAAAAGGGAAGAAAAACTCAACCTTATTTTATTTTTTTCTGGATGTATGTCTACTTTTTCAATATTTGGCACACATGCTTAAACTTTCCACTCACATTCATTGAATATTTTTATTATGTTCCTGTTCAATTAAATCGGCCTCAGGATATTCATCTTAGATGGTAAACTAAGAGTTAAGTGGTTATTGCTATATAGTTCTTGATGGATCTCTCTTAGTGTAGGAGAAATCACACAACTAGATTTCTAATTTTGATGATGAAGAAGGAAAAAAAAACTTTTTTCCTTTCCTTTCTTTTTTTTTTCTGATGCTTTGTTGATTCCAGTTATTCAGCCCCCCCTCTGTGGCCATGGATAATTGAGAATTAGCTCCAGGGGAGTTCAGTCTCCAGGCACAGATTTAAGATTTTCACGTTCATATCCGTAAATGGAACTGAGCCGGAAGTGGGATTTTCAGGGGGCTGATCAGGAGAATGCTGCTGATACAATGAGAGTTGCAGCCTCCTGCTGTGGTGGAGAAATTCCTGTTAGAGACCCATGCTGTCTTTTCTAATGGATGTTAGTGAGGCTCATGATGCCATTGACAATTAGGATTGCAGTGAACAGTTTGTCCCTTTGGTGAACTGCTGGAGACCTGTCCTTTGGAACTGGGATGTTGCAAAGTACAAAATTTGCTCTGGAGAGGCAGTTTGTCAGGTCCAAATTTATTTGGAACTCCAGGGCTAGATGCTAGAGACCCCCATCTATAGAACCAGGGCTAGTTCATATAATATATTGAGGTTTGTTTTTCATGTTACCCTGTCTCCATTCTCTTTCATAGAGGACTCCCCCCCAACTCCTTTTGTTGCCTAGTGCTCTCAAATTGCTTTGGTTCTTCATATCTCTTAGAAATTGAGCTGCACACTTAACACTTCATAGTTGTGTGACCTTAGGTAAGTCACTTAATTCCAAATGCCTCGGCCAAAAAAAAAAAAAAAAAAAAAAAAGAAGGAAAGAAAAAAAATTGAGCTGAAAAATTAACATATTCAGTTATTAGTGACCAAATGTATTACTTCTTCAAGAAATATTTGCATTTTAGAAAAGCAAAGATACATATTTAATATCTACAAAAGTACATCTAATGATAGAGCTTTCAGCCTTGATAACAAGTTTTTATTTGAGATCTGGAGAATTCCCTTCAATGCCTATCCTATGGAATGGTAACCCTATCGTACTAACGTACAAATGTACTTTTTCTTCTTTGGTAACATAAATACTTTGTCTATTGAATAGTCTTTGAAGGGCTTTGCAAAGCCCTTCCCTCATAATAACTCCTTAAAGCCAAGTAGGAATTATTCTCTCTTAAAAGATGAGGAAAAGATGAGGTTAAGAGTATTACTTGGGTCAGTGTCATAACTGGGAATTGAACCCAGGTTTTCTGTCTCCTAGTTCCATGTGTTCTTTGATGAGCCATGATATAATTATACTTTTTTATGATAACAGAACTGGGAACATAAAATTTTGTATTTCTCTCATGTGCTTAACCATACTCGCTGTTTTCTTTATAGTTATTTGCATAGAGGCAGCACTAGATCTGACCTAAGTTAAAATCTAGCTTGCTTCAGACATTAGCTATGTGACCCCAGGACAAATCACTTCACCCTGGTCTACCTTCTTATCTGTAAAATGGGGATAATAACACCACAAATCTCCTAGGATTTTTGTGAGGTTAAATGAATATTAGTGAAGTACTTTGGAGCTTCAAAGCACTATAGACACATTATTACAAATGAATATTAGGGAAGCACTTTGTGAGCTTCAAAACACTATAGAAATATTATAAATGCATATTAGCAAAGTACTTTGTGAGCTTCAAGGCTCTATAGAAACATTATTATAAATGCATATTAGTGAAGCACTTTGTGAGCTTTAAAGCACTGTGGAAACATTATCATTATTATGGCTCTAGAGTCATGAGGATGAAAGAAAAAGGATCCAAAATAAATAATATTTGTAAAGAACTTAGAACAGTTTTGGGCACATAGTGTAATATAAAATTTAGATATTATTATTAAAGAAATCTTGACATTGGAATTATGGGTAGAATCTCTCAATCTTATCTCCTGTTGATTCTTAAGTGAAAAGGGACTGATCTAAAACTTTTGAGTTAATCAAAGGATCTGAGGTTTGATCAACTGCTCTTCATTGATGCTGTATGAATATCAGGGATGCTTTTCATAATCCCTAGCAAGTCTTCCTGAATTATTGTGCCCAAAAGAACAATAGCTTTAGAATACTTCATTTCCAAACTTCTGTAGAAGAGCATCTCTGAACCTAGATAGCCTAGACCTCCAAAGACAGACCTTGAATTTGCAGTTTGATAGCTCTTTGAAATCCCAAGGTCAACTCTACATCACAATGAAGTACTGTCATATAACCTTAATGAATGAGTAAATGAATGAATGAAGGAGCCTCTTCTCTGGATGGTGGCTGTAAGGTTGGAAGCAAGATTGGTAGTCTGGGAGTTCTACCCCTACTAAGGCTCTTATGCCTACTTACTTATTAGTGACAGTTAGTTGACAACAGTAGTTGCTGGTGGTGATAAGGAAGGTGGATCTCTTCTGTACGATTTATCCCCTCAATGATGGCTATCAAGACTTTACTCAAAGGAGGTCTGGTAGTTTGGAGGGTACTGTCATTCCCAAGACTCTTGTGTTCAGGATCCCAGATTAAATTTGAAGGGAAATGGTCAAAGTAGTGATTGTAGCTGACCTATATGGCCAATAAATTGGATAATTGATAGTTGTCTTAACATAGGAGAAAGAAAAAGTAAGGAGGGAGAGAAGGAGGAGTCCTGTGATGCTTACAGGACTCTGTCCATAACTGCTTGGCTTCAGTACTGATGAGGAAAAATCAAACCAGGCTTCTTATTTCTTTTTAAATCAGGGCAGCTTATTGGCAGATCAAGACAGTACCATACTCATCACATATCATAGAATCATGAATTTAGAGCTGAGAGGGACTATAGGGACCATGAAACACATAACTCTTATTTTATAAATGAGGGAATGAGTCTCAGGGAGGTTACAGCCTTCTTAAGGCAATGCAAGTGGTAAGGGAAAGAGCTGGGATTTAAACCTATTTTCTGACTCCAAATTTAGCATACTTGGCACTATCCTGTTCCCTGAAATGTCACAGAATCTCACAAGGTGTCATAATGGTCAGAATTTGGTTGGCAGTGTAGCAAATTGAATTCAGAACTGGTTGACTAATTAGATCTGAAGAAAGATGACTGATACATCAATATCAGCTTGGAAAGAGAACTCCATCTGAGGGGCACAGGTATTATCAAATTGATACCCAAAAAGATGCCAATGGGATGTAATATTGGACTAAATCTAACATGATGAACTTAATAGAAATAAATATAATGGGCTACACTGTGACTTAATTAACCTCAATTGCCTCAGGGGAAAAATAAATAAATATAATGGCCTGCACTATGACTTGAAAACCCAGCTGCATAAGCTTTGTCTGGAGTTAAGTGACTTGCCCAGGGTCACACAGCTAGGAAGTGTTAAGTGTCAGAGATCAGATTTGAACTCAGATCCTTCTGACTTCAGGGCTGGTATTCTATCCACTGTGCCACCTAGCTGCCCCTGTCCCATATTTTTTAAAAAAAACTGGCCCCATTTAGAGCATTATATCCATTTCTGGGCACTTATTTTAGGGGAAACATTGAGTTCAATGTATACTTGAGTACATTTTGAGGAGAGTGAACAGGCAAATCATGAAAGGATTTGAAGTTGTCAGATGAACAATTTAAGAAACTGGGAATATTTAATCTGAATGAGAAAGTGATATGGATTCAGTAGCTTTTTTCAAATATCTGAGGAGAAAGCATGTGAAATATGTATATCTATAGATATATATGATAAATATCTATGTATCCTCAGAGGGCAAATTTGGACTAAATTTATGAAAATTATAAGGAAGCAGATTGAGTTGAATATAAGGAAGCATTTTCTAACAATTTGAGGTGTCCAGAGATGAAATAGGCTGCTTTTTGAGGTAGTGATTTCCCCATCCCTAGAAGAGTTTAAGGAGAGGTTAGATCATTGGTATTCTATAGAAACTACTCTTGCCGTGTGTAGGGGGGTTGAATTAGGTGATTTCTAATACATTTTCTTGAGCTATGAGTACTTGATCTTATTCTATTAATGAAAATAACTAAGCAAGGAAGTTGCTTGTGGATAGGGGAGGGGAATGGGAATAGCTGCTTCTCTGTACTATGGAAAATATGACAGCAGCCACAAGCAAAAGAAGAAAAAATGAAAAGTCATTCCACCTCCTCAGAAGGAACCCTTTTAAATCAGGAAATATTAAAATGTAAATCAAGCCTGGAAACAACCTACAATAGAAACACGGAAAGCCTAGGACAAAGGACATATATGCTAGAGCTGGCACTGGGGTGTGTAGGGGAACTATTTATTGTCTTTGGGTGTTGGGAGGGGGGCATGGCTCATATCAGATGGGGAAAAACCAGATTCTCTGGTCTTCTATGTCCTGCGGCTGAGTTTAATTAAGGCAAGAAAGGGCAGGGAGAAATGATAAATAAAACAAAATCTTGATCTGTAGGAAACTGCCCTGGAGAAGAAAAAGGAGGGTTGGGGATAGTAATCATCATTACATGAGGGATGAGACACATCAAGGATAGAAGATGTCATGTGGACAACATAATGAAACGCCATATGGGAGGAGATCGTAAAATGCAAACACCTTTTATAACAGCAGTACTGAGACACAGGGTGCATTTCAGAGTGTAAGTCATTGGCTGCTTGACATAATAGATGTCCTTATCCTTATCATCCTCCTTATCAACCTGAGGGGCACAAAACAAGTATCTGCAGGGTGAAGTCCTAGGTCCCATCCACCTTCATGGCTGCATTAGGGGTGGAGATGATAGACACCAAGTGGTTGTTGCCTTGGAGAGTAAGAACCACATTCAAAATGACCTTGGTAAATTGGAGACATGGTTAGAAGCTAACACAGTGCTGTGAAATAAGGATGCCTGCTGGAGAGGAAAGAACACACAAACAGATAACGGACTGAGGAAAAATGGCTTCATGCGATTATAGCCCAAAAGGATCTGGAGGTCACAGTTGAGAACTGATCAGCCATGACTCAGGAATGTGGTATTATAGTGCTGAGAACCAACATTGTGCTCCATTATCCTTGGGGAAACTCTAACTAGAATGTACCTCTGAGGCCTGCAATTGATCAGACATGTAAGAGCTTTGTAGGGAGGAAGAATGAAATCACAATGCGGAAAAGGCCGGAAATGCATCTTATAAAGAATAGATAAGGGAGATGCAAGGGGGGAGAGAAGGCTGAGAAGCAAAATAATAGACTTCAAATATAGGCAATGTGTTTCTACAAAACAAAAAAAAATCAAGTAGATGTTCTGTGTTTTTCTTCAAGTTAGAACAAGAACAAAAGGAAGTAAGCTTAATGTATAGCAAAAGAGATTAGATGATCCATCAATAAAAAATCATTTATCAAGCAGCTGCTATATTCTAGGAACTGTCCTAGGTGTGACAGATGCAAAGGCAGGAATTAAAGATTGACAACCTAAAAGAGCTTCTTATGTAGGATTCTAGGCGATGAAATGGATCAAGTACTGGGCCTGGCCTGAGGAAGACCCAAGTTCAAGCTGTGTAATCCTAGGAAAATATCTTAACTTATTCTATTCTATCAGGAAGACTAACAGGACAATATTCAATTATATACAAAATATACAAGGTTTTTTTTTTGAGAAAGGTTCTAGTATTTGGGAGGATGAGGAAAGTTTTCATGTAGAAGGTGATACTCGAACTGAGTTTTCAAGGAAATAAGGAAAAAGAATGCAGGAGATGTGGGAGTACATTTTACATATGGGGATAAAGCAAATGCAAATATAAAGATATGGGAAGAAGGAAACAAGCATTTATCAGTACCTATATAATGCCAGACACTATGCTAAGGGCTTTACAAATATTTCTTTTGATCTTCACAATAATCCTGGGAAGTAAGGGACAATATTATCCTCATTTTTGTAACTGAAGTAATTGAGGTAGACAGGGTAAGATATTTGCCTGGGGTTACACAACCTGAACTTGAGTCTTCCTTAATGTAAGTTCAGCATTTGATGCATTATATTATCTAGAAACCTACAAAATGTATCATATGCAATGAATAGCAGGAAGGCAATTGTTGGCTGGGCAAAGGAATATGTGAAGGAAACTTGATGATTAGCAGAGCTGGAATAATAATTTAGGCTGTAAAGCACTTTAGATGCCCAATAATGGAATTTCTACTTAATTCTAGAGGCAACAGGGAGTTTATTGGGGAGGAAAGTGATATGATCAGACCAGAGAAAAACCCCAAGCAGATGAGTAGAATATGAATTGGAGAGGGGAAAGACTTGAGACAAGGACAGTGGTTAGGAGTCTATTGCAATAATAATGGTAAGAGATGAATAAAGGTCTAAATTAGATAAGGTACAGAGAAGAACTTTTTTAAACAATAAATTGTGTAAAATTTACGATATGATAATATTGTATAATGGGCATCTCTCTCTCTGGTCATATTTCTACTTTGGCTTACCTCAGAAATGCAAGATATTTCTATATGTTAAATTCTGAGCAGATTCCTTGAGTGAATGTTAGCTGCTTATTACATTTATAGAGCACATTTTAAAGCTTGATGATTAGCTTGGGAGACTTAGTAGCTTTCATGTACTTAGGTCAGGATAATGAATAATACCACTTCTTCCTCCTAACTGCTCTTTTACACTCTCAAACCAAGAGATTCCTTGTTCAAAAATATTCAATGAGTGTACCTAATGTATTGCTAATACTGTTTGTGCAGTGGATTGGGTTCCTTAGAACTGAGAATGTAAGAGGTCTCATAGACCCTGACCCAAAACCTTGCGTGAAATGATGGTCAAATATTTCAATTAAGTCCAACTAACTCTCCAAAGCAATCACTGACTTTAGACCCTTGAGAATTGGGGAATGCGATAGGACATCATCCACATGTCCTATATTTACCTATATGACCTCTATATAAGGGTCAAGAAAGAGTAGCTTCCCTTTTCTGCCACATAATGCAAGGAATCTTTGGGCATTGGTATTTTGACTGTCAATAATTGGCATGAGATTTGATTACAGGTGTAAATAAAGGCACATCTTTCATTAGTAAATGGCCAAAAGAATGATAACAATGGTATTATTAAATCTTGTTCTTTACCTGAGACCTGGACTGCTGTCTGTCATCTACATCCTTTAATGAATCTCATGGTGATGCATACATTTATATCTAAACTGCCTTTGTTCTACTCTAGTATGTTAAAAGACAATGTATGACCACCTTTTCTGAAAGCAGTTGACACTAAATGTTGGAGTAATGAATAGAAATGAAATAGGATGGTATGTAACACACTAAATTGTGTGATAGAGTAATAAATTACATGGGAGCTCATAGAAAGAAGAGATTGCTGGGACCAGGGTAGATGAAGAGGTCTTTAGGATGAAAAGTGTTATGAGTTTAGTAAAAAAAAAGTTTATCTGAATTATTATTATAAATTGTTTCTAGTTCTCTACTAGGCTTAGTCAGTAGTAGGCAAATCCCAATCTATTATCCTGAGCCAATGTGGAAAAGTAAATACCTTAAGACATACATGTTGTCATTCCCTTTAGTTATCTAGTCTGCTTTTCTCTGAATCTTGTCTGACTAGGAACCACAATGATCTTTTTTCCCATCAGTGCTAATGGACCCTCCACTACTAGGATGCTAAGCACTTTAAGAACCATTGAATCATTTTTTTCCATCCTTGCAATTGAACTCCCATATATATTGTCTCTTCTGATTAGAATGTTACCTCTTTGAAATAAGGGACTCTCTGTCTTTTATTTGTATGCATATGGCACAGTGTTTGAGGTGTTGTAAGAACTTAATATGCACTTTTCTATTTCATTTTATAAAAAACATGTGGATAACTTTGATACCATACATCACTTCTCATGACACAATGAAACAGTATTTGTATCTGGCTTAGATTTTGATAGTATCTATCAAGTTTTGGAATCATCTTGTGATAAAAGATGAAGAGATGTAGGCTAGATGATCACGTGGTTAGTGAGATTAATAATTGATATATGAGTGAAAAGGAAGAGTTGGATCAGTTCTAAGCTGAGGAAACTTCTCCAGTTGAAAGCTGCAAGATCTGTTTTTGGTTTCATTCTCTTTAAAATTTTTAATCCATGACTTGAATAAAGGCATAAACAGCATGTTTTTTAAGTTTACAGTTGAGACAGAACTGGGATGCTGATCTACCTGAAGCTATATAGGATACTTAATGATAGTAATCCAAAAGGGTATGTATGGATAGACTAGAATAACAGGATAAATCTAAGAAGATGAAATTTAATGGGCATGGATGTTATGCAGGGGAGAATGAAGAGGTATAACATATGGAAGAGGTTGTAACATATTACCCATAAGTTGTACAGAAGTGGCACTTGAAAATAGTATTAGTATTTGTGATGTCAGTTATGTAGCAAAACCAAGGGTTAGTCACATATTTCACTGATATCCATGCAGTGGCAGGAATTTTGGAAATGGGCTTGCCCTCATAATGAGAGGATGCTCTCTGTGGAAATTTGGAGGAAGATATGGATAAAGTTTGGAGAGAGACGTGGATAAATAATTACATGTATAGAGAAAGCATAAATGGATTCTAAACTTTACTTTTGGAGGTAATATTAACATCAACATCAATGTGTTCACAGATCATTTCAGATGTCATAATAAATGTAATGAAAGTTTTCAACATTAATTTTTGTAAGATTTTGTATAACGAATTTTTCCCTCCTTCTCTCCTTCACTTTCCACCTGTTCAAGACACAAATTATAAGTTATAGTTATACACATATAATACTTTAAAACATATTTCCATATTTTTCATGTTGCCTCACTTTATTTTTAAAAAGATATTTGCAGAATCTAGAGGTGGTAAGAGCTGGATGGATAGACAACAGTACATGTAAAAAAAGAACCAGAAAAAAAGCTCAAAGTAAATCAAAAGAGTGACATAACAGTTTAAAAAATAGCTAATACAGTCATAGGTTCAAATCAGTTTCTAGGATTCTAACATTCAGAACAAACAAGAGAATAATCTTACTGTACTCTACTTTGGTCAGATCAATTTCAAGTACTGTGTATAGTTCTGAGCATTATAAGGTCATTGCCATATTGGAGTATGTCCAGAGGAGGACAAAGAACATAGGGAAGGGACTGGATTCCATACAAGGCTCAGAAGTTTGGTCTATAGATCAAAAGGCTTCATGTGGAATAGAGAGTAGGACTTGTTAATTTGTATTTAAGGAGGGAAACTAGGGGCTAAGAATGGAGTTGCAGAGACAGATTTTGACTTGATTCAAGGAACAACTTCCAGCAATCAGAACTATTTCAGAATGTTTGCCTCAGTAGATAGTTCCTCATCTCCATACATTTTTTTTCTGAGACAATTGGGGTTAAGTGACTTGCCCAGGGTCACACAGCTAGGAAATGTTAAGTATCTGAGACCAGATTTGAACTCAGGTCCACCTGACTTCAGGGCTGGTGCTCTATCCACTGAGCCACCTAGCTGCCCCATCTCTATCCATCTTTAAGCAGAAGCAGAATGGCCACTTGTTGAGAGTCAGTATCCTAGGTTATCTCTGAAGTTCCTCCCTACTCTGAGATCCCTACCCTTTGATAGAAGTGACATATTGGCCTTTGGTCTTTTTATATGCAGGAAGGTTCTCTCGGGCTCTCCCGAGGAGAAATAAGCACTGTGTATGTGCTTTACACATTAAGTATACTCACTTTCCCCCTGCTGGGGGAATTTCTCAATTTCTTCCTCTAACACAGCTATGTTTAGCTGGCCAGGAAAACATTTTGCTCCCCTGTGTTTGATGATGTCGGCTGACAAAATCGAAGTAGGGGTAGAAGGGGAGGGGAAGCTAAAGCCCATTGCAAGAAAGTACTTACATTCCTTCCCTGTGGAGCTGTCTACAGCATGGAGAGCATGAGACAGAAATCTAAGCCCTTTGGGAAATGAGATAATAATAAATATACCTGGAGTGGGGGGGGGGGGTAGACAGAGGAGAAGGCAGGAGCAGGATGTGATGCTACCTTACAGAATGCTGCTAACACGCTTAGAGATCCTCAAGTGCTGTTTTCCATGGAAATAGAAATGGCTGTTTCAAAGACAAATCACGAGGGATTGGGAAAAGGAGTAGGTTGTTTATTTTAAATGCTTCTTTTAAATGGTATACCTTATTTTTTGAGAGGGGAGTTATTAGGATGAGAAGGCTGAAGAAATGATAAAAACAAACATTTTTAAATGGTTCCTTTAATAAAAAGGAGGAAAGTGGTAATTTTGCTGTGTTTTATATGGCTTTCATACAATAGAGAGGTTATTTCCAAGATTCTTCCTTTGATTTCTTACTTCTCTTCAGCTTGTGTACCAACCAATTCTTGTTAAATATTTATGGACAAGATTAAAGACTTTATAAAACTTAGCAGCTGGCAGCTGTCCTCGCCTAAAGGATAATGCAGCGAGTTTTCATTTTAATTGGATAACTATGTGACCAAAATATCCAAACCTCAAGGGAAATACAAGAATTAAAATATGTGAAGAATTTTTTCTATAAAGAAAATATCTTTTTACATTTTGAACTTTGAATTCCATTTTGAACATTTTGAATTCCATATAGAGGTGAAATTATTGTTTAATAATTTTTTTGCTTTCTAAGGTTTGGTTCCAACATAAAATTAACTTTTCAGACTGTTTTGCCATAAGGATGATTGGCATGAGGGGAGGCACAAAGGAGGGAAGTATAAATTATGTTTTGGCTATTGTTTCAGCATAGAATCATGGATCACAGCTCATTCCTTCAATCTTCCCCACACTTTGCCTTATAATGCTGTGACAAGCCATTAAAGTTTAGTTTTTAACAAAGTTAGTCAAGGTGCTTTTTTGGACCTCCTATAGAGCAAGAGTGTTTTAGGTAAACTTTTGAGAATACAGATTGTCAAATATTTGACAATCTGCATCAATGGAAGGATTTTTTTCACCAGGGGGCTTTTTATACCTATGATATTATGGCTTTGTACCAAAAAAACCACAAGAAGAAGCCAAGAAATTGTAATGGTCACATAGCCTTGACATGGAATTTTTGGTGAGACTCCCTACTCACTCAGCTATTTAATCAACTTGTCTTTAAAGATAGAACCATAGTATTTTTATGCTCTAGAAAGAATCTAGAAAGAAACAATCCCTCTTGATTTGTCTTTGAAACAGCCATTTCTATTTCCATGGAAAACTAAGCGTGTTAGCAGCATTCTGTAAGGTAGCATCACATCCTGCTCCTTCCTTCTCCTCTGTTTACCCTCTCCCCCCCACTCCAGGTTTACTCACCTACCCTCTTACTTTTACCAAAGAGGAAGAGGAGTGGTTCAATGATTTGCTCAAAGTTACATGGAAATAGGATTTGAACCCAAGTCTTCTGTCTCCTTGTCCATTGCTGTTTCTATAGCATTACTCCTCCAATTCTATTTAAAAGTGAAGATTTCAGGAGATGGTGTTTTGGCCATAACAATGTCCATCAATCCAGTGGGGATTGATCATTAAGCTCATTGTAAAGATGTTCTTGTGGCAAGATTCTAGGATTCAGGTATACTAGAGATCATGGAACTCATTTTATAGACGAGAAATTTCAACAAAGGGAAGGTATTTATTCAAGGTTACCCAAGTAATAAGAAGGCCAGGGAAGATCTGAATCAAGATCTTCTGACTCCTTATACTTCATTGTGTCTAGTCCATATTCCTGCCTCCAGGCTTTGTGGCACCTAAATTATCTCCAGTGAGTGGATATCTCCTCTAAAGATCTGAAGGAAGCAGGATGATTTCAGAAAAGCCTGGAGAGACTTACATGAACTGATGCTAAGTAAAATGAGTAGAACCAAGAGAACTTTGTACATAGCAATAACAAGCTTATGTGATGATCAACTCTGATGGATACAACTCTTTTCAACAATAAAATGATTCAGGCCAATTCCAATACACTTGTGATGGAGAGAGTTATCTACATCCAGAAAGAAGACTATGAGAACTGAGTGTGATTCATAACATAGTATTTTCATCTTTTTTGCTGTTTGCTTGCTTTTTTTTCTTTCTCATTTTCCCCTTTTTGGATCCTTTTTGACCTGATTTTTCTTGTGCAGCATGATAAATGTGGGAATATCTAAAGAAGAACTGCACATGTTTAACATATATTGGATTACTTTCTGTCTTGGGGAGGGGGGAGGTAGAGAGGGAGGGAGAAAAACTTGGAACACAGGGTTTTGCAAGGATGAATGTTGAAATATCTCTTTGTATGTATTTTGAAAATAAAAAAGCTATTATTTAAAAAAAATCTGAAGGAGACATTATGGAATCTTATTTTTGTTTGCAACAAGTTTGCTCTAAATTCCAAAAAAGAGGACCCAGTTGAGAGGGACATCATGGAAAATGAATTAGAGAGCTGGAAAGAGATAAGTTCAAATCCTGTTGTAGGTAATATAGGTGTAGAGAACAGTCCAAAGACATATCAGAAGAAAGCATCCCCCTTAAGAGTTACTATCATCCATGACATCACAGATCCAGACAAAAAAGGCTTCCATTGATATTCTTAATCATGTGAGAGCAATTCTGAGGATATAATGGATATTGGAGCATAACTCTCAACAGTTATTTGGTGGAAGCTATATGCTGTGGATAATGTGAATATGTTATAGTAACCTGCTGCATTTCTCAGTACCCTTTCTTTTTTTAAGTGCTCTTCATCACCAGACATTGATATAAAGAGAATCCAGAGGTTATCTTTTGGAAGGTAGTAGTATTGATGAATTTAATTGAGGGTATTTTCATTTATTTTTAAGGAGGGCATATTGAGAGAACACCTGAGAAGGGAAAAATACAATGCAAAGTCATGAAATGAACTAATTTGAACACTCTTATTGTAAGAGGGTGAAAACAATATTATCACTCCCAACTTGTCTAATCACTTTTTGTATCATCAGCAGCAGTAAAGGCAAACACATTCATCCTTCTCCTTCCCAAGCCTAATGGAATATTTTTTTTGCACTCTTATCAGCAGCTGGGGAGACAGTAAGGACTTCATATGGTGACCATTTTCCACAAACATCAGGAGAGCCATTGATGTGGCAGTGATGTGTGGACTGACCAACTGCTCATTAGCCCTACCAGCTGGGTCCCTCCCCGGTGGATATCTCTGAGCCTTGTCCTCAGCACAAGGTAGGAAAGAAAGCCCAGAAGCATGGAGTCTGTCTTCTCCATCTGGATTGCAGTTCTAGAATAATATATTTTAGGGGTGATGGGTTATTCAGCTTCCAAAGACTGTGAGATTCTGTGATGGAGTCTAACTTGCTAGCTTTCAGTAAGGTCGGTATGTTGATTTAGGTGGTATAGACTGTAGTGGTGGTATCAAATTCAAATAGAAATTGATCCCTAAACTATCTTGACTTAGGAAACCAGAAATTAACATGATCTATGCCATATTTATTTTTATTTATTTTGTTAAACATTTTTCAGTTATATTTTAATCTGGTTCAAGCCATACTAAGGAGTTTTATCTGCTATTGTGACCTGCTGGCTATGATTTTGATACTTTTGATCTAGATCATTGACTTAACTTACTTAGGAAAAAATGTCCCTTCCAATATGTAATCAAAGAAAGGATATAAATAATTTTCAAAAGAATTTCAAACTCTAAATGACCACATGAAAACATGTTCCAATTCACCAAAATTAAGAGAAATTCAAATTAAAACAGCTTAGAGTTTTACCTTTCTCCATGAAAATTATTAGAGACAAAAGTTGAGAACAATTAATGTTGGAGAAACTGTGGGAAGATAGGTCCACTGCTGGTGGAGCTGTGAAATAGAAAAAGCATAGCAGATTTTGATTTGGTATTAAACAGGAAAAGTGATGAAACTCTTCATAACCATCGATTCAGTGATCCTATTCTTAGGCATATATGCCCCAAATTTGGAAAGTAGAAATAAAAGTCCAATATATACTGTTATTAATAGTAATATTTATAGCAAAGTAGTAAAAAATTGAAAATAACAGATATGCTTGTTGATCAGAAAATGCTTGAAAAAATTATGTTATATGAATGTAAAGGAACATTATGCAACAAAAATAATGAATATGAGAAATTCAGAAAATCCACTGAATAAAAAGATTTGCAAAAATGGTGGCAGAATGAAATCGATCAACAAGCATGCCTACTATGTTCTAGATAACTTTGTTGGGTGCTGAGGATATGAAGACAAAATGAAAAAGTCTTTGTTTGCAGGGAGCTTCCATTTTAGTGGGGGAGTTTCCATTTTAAGGGAAGGGATAAGTAGAATCAAGAGAACAATATAAAGTGACTACAAAATGTAAAGAATAAAGGTCACTAAGGAAGTTGAACTGAGTAACTGAAAAAAAAAATAACAATTTTGGTCCTGGATAATAGATGGCTTGTACCTTTTCACTCATGAAAGGGAGGTGATGTATTAGGACAGATTGTATACATTGTCAGATGTAATCTATTTCAGATACCTTTTGTTAGCAGCTTTTTTTTTTCACAAAGAAGGGTACAACTTGGAGACAGCATGGGAAATGACAATGATGTGAAGAAAAAATCTAACAAAAATAACAAAAAAAATCCCTCTAGGAACCAGACATAATTGGGGGTCCTTTGGTTTATCTTTAGCAAATGTCCTTTTTGAATAATGGTCATTCTACTACCACTCTCTGGGCATCCTTATTTCCATTTGCACAGGGTATGGATGAGCTGGGGAAATAAGTGGATTCTCTCTAATGTCTAATCTGCTAATTATGCAGAACAAAATTGGATCATGCTTGTAATTCATTTTTTACTGTTTGCATTAAGAAACTCTCTTGGCAGAGTCCTGAGCGGAAAGAGAAAGAGGAAGGACATTGTAAGTCATTACTGAAAATGAACAGATAAGGGTGCTATGTTTATTTTGGGGAGAAATCATGTAGGCAACTCATGCTTTACAGCCCCATGGATATACCAGTCCTGTGGAGGACAGGCAGTCTTTTTTATACAGTAAACCCAAGGGAAGCAAAGATGTTAGCTAAAGTTCTAACACCTTCATTTGAAATATATATATAGAGGTCGACAGTAAGGATGGATATGAAAACATGCCCTTCCAAGAAGAGGGCTTTTTTTTTTAAATTAGGAACTCCAAATTGAAAGGTTAGACTATTTTTGATCTGATTTTTCTTGTGCAACATGATAATTGTGGAAATATGTATAGAAGAATTGTACATGTTTTACATATATTGGATTACTTGTCATCCAGGGGAGAGAGTGGGGGGAAGGGAGGGAAAAAATTGGAACAAAAGGTTTTGTAAGGGTGAATGTTGAAAACTACTTATGCATATGTTTTGAAAATAAAAAGCTTTTTAAAAAAAGAGAATACAAATTTAAAAAAAGGAAAAAAAGAAAGGTTAGGCTAAACTCAGCTTTTTTTTTCTATTCCAAGATTATTACTGGTATTGATAGAGGAAGTCAGAGAAAGAAGGGATTAACTCATTTAGTGTACTGTTACTTATATTACTTTACATGTTGACAGCTTAATGTCATTTAGTTAAGCCTTAAGAATTTCCCTGAAAAATGGGACTATTTTCTTATACATTAATGAACTCTACCTAGAAGCCACTTTCTGTGAATTTTTATTAATAGTTAGACAGATCCCCAAATTAATAGATAGGAACTTACTTTTGTTAAACACTTACTAAATACTACATCTTGCAGTAAACACAGGGGATACCAATAAAACCCCTTGAGGAGCTTGTATTTTAATGGGAAAAGAACATATAAAGGGGATCTGGAAAGGGGAAGGATATCATAGTGTTGAATCCCCAGCAAGACGTTGGAAAGACTGACCTATCAGAACTCAAGGACTTGGGATAGAGTCCAAGTTACAGGTAGGGATGAAGTAGAGAGGGAATAATGTGATGATGATGATGGTGATGGTGATTCCAGCTCACATTTATGTAGCACTTTAAGATTTACAGATCAGTTTTTGTAGATGATTTTATTTTATCCTCACAATAACCCTGTTAGGTAAATGCTATTATTATTTCTACTTCACAGATAGCAAACTGTAGCTGAAAGAGATTAAGTGATTTACCACATTGTCACATAGCTTATATCTGAGACAGGATTTGAATACAGAAATTCAGTGCTCTAAGACTGGACTCTATGCATCTTACCATCTGGCTGTATATGAAGAATTCCTTCTATTTTAATGAAGTTTTCAAAGAGTAGGTTCTGAGAACACGTTTAGATTAATTGTTTGCTCTTAAAGCATTAAAGGTCTTGAGGAAACAGTCTATATTGGAAAAGGGGGCAGTGTTCAAAACGACCTAAGCATTATGAAGGAGTTAAACTCTGAATAATAATAACAAGGAGGCAATACCAGTGCAAGATTATTTTTGATTTAAAAGGGAGATGAGGAAACAAGAACGAAAAGTCACTTCAAAAGACTATGTCACACTATTGAGTTAGATCGAGATTACCTTTGTCTCCCATCTCTCTGATGTTTTTCATCTCTTTCTTGGATATACTTTCTGATTCTTTGTTTGGATGGTAAGGAACAGGCTGTCTTTGGAATCTACAACTAGCTTTGAAAATGCAGAGACACAGATGTCTCATTTGGGAGAACAAGATAATGAAACCATCTAGTGTTCTGTCAGTTAATGAGGGAATTACTCCAGGTCTTAAGGATCTTCAAGGGAATGTAAGCTTCTCAATTTCTCCCCAGCCAGGAAGTTCAGCATGTCTAACTCAAGTCCCCAGACAGTAGATTTTGTCTATTTTCTCTTGTTCTCTTCCAAGTGAATTTGAAGGCAGATGGCCTATGGTTATGTGTTTAGAAGTATAACAAAGAGACAAAGGGAAGGAAATAACTGCTATAACCAGGGAAAGTTATATGTTAGAAAAGACCTGGCTACATTTAGGAAAAAAATAAGCACTTAGCCAGCTCATCCTCTTGGTATTTTTTATTTCTATCTCTTTCCTTTTGGGCTTTCTCCTGCTCACCTGCTGCATTTCTATCCTGATAACCTGAAGAACACTTTATTTTGAGCATAGAGCCTTAGATGCTTATGAGCTGGATAAAGCTATTCCATATACTTAAATCTCTTTCAGGTTTAGTTTCTTTATCTGTAATTGATTGATTAATTAACCCAGTAAGAGAGTATAATATTATAATTTGTCCACCAAGTAGCATTGTCTTCAAGCCAACATCTAAATTTGGTTCATTGTTATTTAGTACCCATGCTTTGGTTTTCCAAAAGGAAGAATTATTCCTCGTCCTAATAAGAGAGAGTCCTTATGCATCAATAAGCTCATTGACTGCTTCCCCCAATTATTATAGTATAACAGTACTGGTCCCAATTTAATATTGAATTAAAGATATGAAAATAAAATGGAATATCATTTTTAATTATGAGAAATATTGAAAACTGTATATGGCATCTCTCTTTCCTATCCCCAATCTAGAAGATCTCTTTCAATTGGATTAATCCCTTATGTTTTATACATGCTGTCCCAAAAAGTCTTGGTGAAGTTTAAAGACTATTCTCTATGTATTCTCTACGAAGCCATGAATCTCCATATAGAATTACTTTCTATATGTCATATTACATATATAATATGTGTTTACATATATGCATATAAATGCTTTCACAAGATACAAAATTTCCTGAAATGCATGCATGCACTGATGCATGCATATATATGTACGTATATGCAATATTCCCAAAATTTCACTAAGGGTTTTAGGAAACCCTATTTTTTAAATTAAAAAGCTTTTTATTTACAAAACATATGCAGGGGTAATTTTTCAACATTGACTCTTGCAAACCTTCTATTCCAAATTTTCTCCTCCTTCCTCCCACTCCCTCCCCTAGATGGCAGATAGTCCAATACATATTAAGTATGTTAAACTATGTTAAATCCAATATATGTATACATATTTATACAGTTATCTTGCTGCACAAGAAAAATCAGTTCAAGAAGGAAAAAAAACTGAGAAAGAAAACAAAATGCAAACAAACAACAGAAAGAGTGAAAATGTTATGTTATGGTCCACACTCAGTTCCCACAGTCCTTTCTCTGGTGTAGATGGCTTTCTTCATCACTGAACAAGTGGAACTGGTTTGAATCATCTCATTGTTGGGGGAAGCCATGCCCATCAGAATTGATTATTATATAGTCTTGATACCCTATATTTATAAAAAAAATTCCATATTATTTTTAAGCAGTCCTGCTTATATGTGTTTCTTTCTGAAAGATAAAAAAGTAACCTTGTCACAAATAAAGTGGAGCAAAGTGTATATTACTATTTGTTTCTTATCTCCCTCAGAATCTGGGGTGAATCTTTCACTCCCATCAATTTGGCCTACAGTCTTTGGGGATTACTCTTATTCTTACTCCGATGATATCTCCTTTCTTTTCCTTCCTTCCTTTATATTCTGATGTGGTAATTTAAATCACCTGATGCTGCTTCCCAAGTAGTGAGAGAAAGGTAAAGGGAACATGTTTCAAGTAAATAAAAATTTGCAATCCTGATGCCTTTTATGAATAATTATGATATTATATGTGACAAATAATACTCACGAATAAAATGCATTATGAGCTTGATTGTTTAGTATTCTCTTTAGTTCTTGGGAACTGAGGTTCCCAAGGTGAGTTAAGGTGGGTTTATAAATTATTGTCTGCTCTATTTGTGTTTTGTATCTTATTCTTCTTTCCCAGCCCTGCCACCTGAATGAAGTGTGGAGTCACGCATTTAGTAACGAGTCCCTAAATTGCTATACAGTGAATTGGAAATGACAATAAAGAAAACAGACTTTGGAAGATCAGCTGGACTAGCTCAACTATACCCAGAGAAAGTCTTTTATCAGATAAACCATAATTTTGAGGATGTTGAGGGATCAATTCTTGGGTATCTGAAAGAATGGAGAATGTTAAACACTTGGGAAAAGGCACAGACTTTATTATTGCGGAAAAATGATAGAAAAGAAATCATTCACTCCAAACACACATGCCAACTTTCTAACCTCCAGAAAATGTTTATAATCTGAACATGCATAGAGGTCCTTTCTAATGAAAGTATGAAAAGGGGATAGACAAGTTTTTAAAAGGGGTGTTCTTGAGGTACGCACACCCTTACATTCTCAAAATTGACTGAAAGGTTCAGAGAATGAGATTCTATTCTATACTTTATATTTTTACTATGGAAAAATATTTAATTCAGCAGAACAAAATTCTGCTTTACAAGCTCTGCTCAGACTGGCTCTCATGCATATGCCAAAATTGTATATGGTTCCTTGAAATCTCAGACAACTAAAATAATTTTGATGCCATCCTGTTAACTAAAATCAAATGAAGTTTAAAACATGGAGATGTATGTTTGCCAAAGTTATTTGTCATTGTCAACAAGAATGTCCAGAGTAGATTCCACACAAAAGCGGTATTTCTTTATGATGAAGTCCTTCAAAAGCTTTTATTTGTAGGTAACAATGTAATGTAGATCCACAATACTGCAAAGCTCTATTTCTAATCACTCAAAAGAGTTTGATCTAACTATTTACACAGGAAAAGCAAAAACATGTCTAGACTATGATTTGTGGATACATCTAATACATTTATACACTGATCTTGGAAAAAATAGCAAATGGATAATGAATTCTGTTTAGTTCAATTCAACAAACAATATCAAACAATAATGAATTGTGCAAGAATTAAATGAGAAGAAAAAATGAATCACATTTCATTTGGGAAATTTTGTTATGATTATGATGATCCCAAACTTGACCCAGAAACAAAAGTCAAGCCTTTTACTACCACTGTTCTTTCAGCAACATGAAATAGTTTAAAATCATGAAGTATCACAACCTTCAAAAGGTTAAAGTTGTGAACCAACCAAAGGTCAATAAGATATAGGGTGGGTATGAATATATATATATTAGAAATGAGGAATTGCCCAACAAAGTCAGTGTAAAGTTTGCCACTGAGGACACCTATGCTTGAAAGCAGAGATAGTTGTTCTAGTGAGAATGAATCACAGATACATAGTTTATGTGCTTTACTGGTACCCAGATGGTGTCTCAGTGTCTAGAATAAGGCTCTAGGATGTTAGGTGGATCTCCTGCTAAGTTTTTAAAGGAGGTCATGGACAAGATTTATATAAGATAGGAAAGTATTAGTATTGTGATTTGTATTATTGGGGCAATTACCTACATTGATATCTCAGATCCACCAAAGAATCTTACAGAGTTCTGCTGCTACTGAGATCAAATTTTCCTGCTCATTTATAGGCCCACAACAAATGATCCTCTTAGGGGTTTCTCTGCATGAAGGGCTCAGGTGGAAGGAAAGCATCCTGTATTATTTAGAAATGTACATATCGTAACTCCATGACTTTTCACTGACTGTCCCCATTTCTGAAATTATCTTTCTTCTATTGCCAACTGCTGGATTTCTCTGAGATTCAGTTCAAACCTACCTTCAAGTGTCCCTGTCCCTTCTAGTACCTGCCCTCTGAGATTATCTCACATTTACCTACTCTATCTATCTGGTATGTAAGTACTTGTTTCCATGTTTCTTTCCCCATTAGAATGTGTACTCCTTGCGGGTAAGAGGTATATTTTTGTCTTTCTTTGAATCCTCATCATTTAGGACACAGTGCTGGGTTAATAAATTCTTGATTACTGACTCACTGATAAATTGGTAAATGCAATGAGGAAAATAAAGAGGAAAAAAGACATTCTCTGTTATGAGAAAACTCCTGTTCTATGGGGGACATATAAATCCTCTTCTAATGAGGCTTTCAGTCTAATGGGGGGAAAACTATTTTCAGATCTCTGAGGCTTAAGGGAGAGTTGGGACTCATGTGGAAGACTAGATTTAAATAGACTTTGGAAGTTCTTTTTACTTTTATTCATCCCTGATGTCTCCAATGTCTTTTTCATACTGTTTCTCTGCAAAGAACTACTTTCTTTCCCTCAAATTTTTTTTTTGAGGGATATTTGAAGACAATATGTTAATTAGGTGATCTCATTTCAACAAATATAGTAACTCTCTCTGTAGGTTATGGAGACAGATGGTATAGTGGATAATTCACTGAATCTGGAGTCAATGGATCTGAGTTCAAAGCCTGACTCTGTTACCTCTATAATCTTTCTAGGCCTTAGTAATTTCTGTAAAATAAGATAATTTCCAAGTGTGTAACCTCCAATTTTCCTTTCAGTTCTAAATTTATGATATTGTATATTAGGATATAGCTATTAAAATGCTTCAGTCCAGTAAAAACACTTGTATATCAAAAGGCCCTTAAGAAATGACTTTAATGGGAAAAATGCTGGTCTGGTTGACCAGGAAAAATGATATTTGGGGGCAGACAGAACTTGTGGCAATTTCCTATTTGCACCAGGTAGGTTAGAATTTACTTTCTCTACTTTATTACACATACAAATGAAATAAGACCAACATTCACATGAAGAATAATACATAAAACAAGTGCAAATAAAAACAGTAAAAATCACCTATGGTGCACAGTGAGCCAAGAATGCTAGACTTGGAGTTAGAAAAAACCTGAGTTCAAATTCAGTTTCAGACACTTTTTGCCTATCTGACACTAGGCAAGTCACTATCTTTCTTCCCCTCAGTTTCCTTATTTGTAAAATGAGGATATTAATAGTACCTATCTCACAGAGTTGTTCTGAGAAAAAATGAATTAGCATTCACAAGTGCTTTGCAAATCTTAAAGTGCAATATGAATGCTATTATTATTATTATTACTTGATGTGGAGGTGGGGAGATACAAGATAAAGGAATAAGGTGACAGGAGTTTTTTTTTTTCCCTGACTCCCTGTTCCCTGTGAAATTCTATTTTAATTTATTTATTTATTTTTCCTGTGACACTGGGGTTACAGATACTAGTTTGACAGAGAACAAAAGGAAAGTACACTTACAGCTTAGAAGCAGTAGTTGCTCCATGACCCAGGCTGAAAGCTGCCTATTCACAGAGCTATGCAGACACAGAGACATTTTTTAAAAAAGCTAACTGGAGAATTCTGACAAAGGGATCTCCCGAGGCATTATCACTATAGAGATATTGAAACTGCTACTGCTGTGAAAACTGAAAACTCTGCCAAGCACCCACTTGCCTGGAGTCAGAACAGCAGACTGGAAATTGCCTTTGTGAAGCTAATCACTGCTTTCTGCCTTGCTTACTTCTGACTGGTGCAGCAAGGTTGTATTGTCATTTAATATGGAGGAAGCTGGAATGATGATGGTGGTGGAGGGGTGTGTGTGTGTGTGTGTGTGTGTGTGTGTGTGTGTGTGTGTATGTTTGTGCATGCGCGTGCATTCACATACAGTCAACTCTCAATTATCTGCCCATTTTTGATCTGCTTTCAGATTTTTTATGGCAACCTTGTCAACTCCCTTGCATATTTTAGTTCTTTTTTTTTTTTTAATAATATGATTAGCAGAAGATAGAAGGAAAGGGCCCCAAAGCAAAAACAATCTTCTCCTTCCCACCTCCCAGAGAAATTATGGGCCAGAAAGGATAGAGATTTAAGGAGAGAAGGTAGTTTTCTCATAGCCTGAGAAATGATGCTGTTCATTCTGAGCAGAGTGGCAAGGAGAAAGGAATCGAGTGTCAGATGGCATGGAAAAGACTGAGCTCTCCAGTTCGTTCTCAAGTCCTCTTGGAGCTGGTTTGGTGGGTTTATAATAACCACCATTTATAGTGATTAATTTTCAATGGTATATGTTGCTCTCCTCTCCTCCCTGCCAAGAATGTTTAATGTGCCAGTGCAGATCAATACTTTGCCATTTTATAGCCTTGAGAGTTATTGGGAAGCACGGGCAATCTAGGGGACTTAGCCAGGGTCACACTAGCATGGGTTAGAGACTTGAGCCCTAGCTGACTGACTTAGCCTTTCTATAACCAGTCTGTCTGTCAGATAGTCCCAAGGAAAACCATAGAACCTCAGCATGCTGTCCAGCACATAGCAAATACTTTAATCACTTTAATACTTTTAAGTATTTTTATTTAGTCATTTCTTTTCAGTCATGTCTGACTTTCATGTCCCCATTTGGGGTATTCTTGGCAAAGATACTGAAACTGATTATTTTTTTCCCTGGATCATTTTATAGATGAGGAAACTGAGACAAATAGGGCCAAAGACTTGCCAGAGTCACACAGCTAGTAAGTACCTGAAGCTTGATTTCATTCAGGAAGAAGACTTTCTGACTCCAGGATCAGGGCTCTATCCACTGCAGCCTGCACCCTTTAAGAACTAAAATACTTCAAATAGCTAGCATTTGTATTATTCTAACAGCAGCCCTGGGAATTAGGTGCTATTATTATACCCATTTTATAGATGATGAAACAGAGATAATCCTGCCCAGAGTCACACAAGTAGTAAGTACCCAAGGTTAGATCTGAACTCAGTTCTTCCTAACTTCAGTTTGAGTACTTTATTCAATGTAGTTGCTTCATCATTTAACTCATTTGGGACATATTGGTCTGATCAGCCACAGTCAGATACACTGTAAACTGACTCTAATATAGCAAAGGACAACAACCAACCAAGCAACTATACTGGTATTTGACAAGATTTCCTTGTGTCCTATAAGTACCAACTGCTTCTTTCTTCTGATGAGAAGCAATCCTTGAAAATTGGGATTAGAAAGGTGAATAAATTCCCTGTATTGGTTTTATAATAGGTCCTCAGCAGGAATGGTCACATATGGAAGTAGAGCTGGTATCCACTTGTATGTGATCTGTGGAAATGGGACGTTCTGCACCCAAATATAGGTAATGAATTCTATGAAATAGTCACATTACTCAAATTTGCACTATTAAAAGTAACAATTATATGTAAAGTATGACAGTTGGTTCTGGTCTAATGGAAATACACAATGAAAAATTTAAAATACATTATAATTTGTTTTTATTTAGTATAACAGCAAAGAATTATAAAATGCATCTGTTTCAAATTTATTAGAAAGTAGTAGTTATAGAAGACAAATTTTAAAAATAAAAAAAATTCTAAATATCACACTTAAGCTTAGCACAGTACCTGGCATGAAATAAATACTTTGTTGTTTTTGAGTTATTTAGGATACTAGAGTGGTTTGCCATTTCTTTCTCCAGTTCCTTTTATAGATGAAGAACTGAGGTAAACAGGATTAAGTAACATATTCAGAGTCACACAGTTGCTAAGTGTCTGAGGTTATATTTGAACTCAGGTTTTCCTGACTCCATGTCTGGTGCTCTATCCACTGTACCACCTCGGTGCCATAGCAAGTACTTAATAAATACTTATTGCTTCATTTGAGATAAATCCACAATAACTCTATAATGAAAATGTCTTAGCATTTTTTTTAGAATTTAAACTATCTTGTCTTTCTTTAAATTTTCACAATACACGGTTAGGTACTGAGCATTTTAACTGAGCATTTTACCCACAGCTTAGTGAATTTACATGTGCACATTCTCACAAATTGAACTCAGTGAACTTGGTTAACGGGGAATTATTTAAAATTAGTAATGTTTTAAATGTGATATTTTTTATCAGCTAGGCTAAAATAACTTGAAAGTCAGTATTTGAAATCAGTTTTGATCCCCAGGTTTTCTTATTGGCCCACCAAATTGCTGGAAGCAATTAGTGGCTGTGTCTTTCTAGACCAGGAGACTTTCAAGCCCAGTAAACATGCATTGGTTTTAATTTAAAATCCCTTCTACATTACCTCCTAATAAAAGAATTAGGTGATCCTTAGCCACCTTAAATCTAGTTTTTTTAAAATTTTAAATTAGAAGCCTGTGTTCTGGGAGGCATCTTTTTCATGATAATGCTATTTAATGCACATTAAAACTTTGTTGATCAGTGTATCCACCCTTGATTATTTTTTCAAGTCATAAGGATATTTATTTGCATAGTCATATCTGCAGTATGTCTCTGCTAATTTTGCTATTATGCAAATGAATGTGATTTTTAAAGGTTTTGAACCAATGAACTCTTGCAATGAAAGTTTCTTCCGTCTACACCATTTCCATTTCCTCTTTTTTCTTAAATAATTGAAGCTTTTGTCTGAATGGCTGCTTTGCTAAGAAGGCATTTTTGATTGCAATCTTCAATCCATACAACTCAAATATGTGTTCCATTTTTATCATTTTAACACTTTTATTCCTTGTAGTTGTTTGCAAACCACAAAATGCGGATGAAGTTTTATCTTTTTCTTTTATTTTGTCTCCACATTTTATAATATTCATTTACCATAAATTTAGGTCCGATGACATCTCATCTTATTTTAGAAATACTATGACCAAATTCATGTTCATACCATTGAATTGCATTGGTTTTCGTTTTAATGCCTCTGCTCTTTTTCCCCCCACTGTCAGTATTTCCATTTGAAATATTCCTCTTGGGGCAGCTAAGTGGTGCAGTGGACAGAGCACCAGCCCTGAAGTCAGGAGGATATGAGTTCAAATCTGGCCTCAGACACTTAACATTCCCTAGGTGTGTGACCCTGGGCAAATCACTTAACTCCAATTGCCTCAGCAAAATAATAATAATAATTCTTCCTTTTTCCACTTTGTGAAGGACTCTTTACAAAATAACATACTACAGAGCAATACATCATATCCACATTCAACAAGGAAAGTGAAAGCTGTTGATGCATTGAATTGCAACCTGGTATTATTTTATAATTTGTATTAAGTTAAAATTTGCATTATTGAACTCACATTAATTATGACTAGTCTGTATCTCTGCTATTGGTCTATTGATCTAAAATTTTTAGTGTTGGAATCAGTTCTTTGTATTGTCATTGTCTTCAGAAGTCTCCTTTAAAAATACATGTTTGTAACCTAGAAGGAACACATTAGTACTCATTAAAATATCCATATGCATTAAGTATATCAGGTGTTGAGAAGCAGAGGAAAGTCCTAAGTGAATGAGATTTAGGACAAATAAATTTTGATGTGGGGCAATGGGTAGGAAATAGGAAGAGATGACAGTATGGGGTACTCAGTGGGAAGATCAGGCATGATTGAAAGCGGTTGGAGACAAAGACCTTTAGTCAAGGGACAAAAAAGTATCACAAATCTCCTGTTGTAAAGTTGTAAGGGAAGTGTGATTCCTGAGAAATATTGGTACCACAAAAAGGTAATAGGACCCCTAAGGCCAAACTTTTCCTATTTATACACTGGTCTATTTCCTATCTTAGAATATGGCTATTCATTCTACCTGCACTTGCTTTTTTGAAGAGCAAATTGTTAATTATCATTAACATTGAGAAGAAGTCTAAGTGGGTAGAGAAGGACACCAACAGTTGCTTCTTGGGTTGTGTATATTTTCTTTGCCTTCTATATTGATTTATTCAGAGCAACTTCATTTCTTTTCTCCTCCCTATTAGATTTCAACCCTCCCCCTTTTTTCATGGACTCATGGGATTATAGTGTTTAGAAATAGAAGAGATTTCTAAGATCATCATCACCATCTTTAATCCTTTATTTTATAAGTATGAAAAAAAAGATCTGGAAGGACCTGCTCTAGGTTACACAGATAGTAAGTGAAGAATTTGGTTTTGAATTCAAATTTTGTGAACTGATTCCAAATTTAATTCCCCTTTCACTGTAACAATTTAACAATCAATGAAGAAGAATTTATAACAGACCTACAATGGACCAGGTACTGTATTAAGTACTGAGGATATAATGATAAATGCTTGTTATATAATAGATGCTTAATAATTATTTGTTGCATTGAATTTCAAGACTACATGCAGATTGAAAACAGGAATCTAAGGGACAGGCAGGTTTGATTAGGTGAACAACTAGTTAAGAAGATAATGTCTGAAAGCAAGGATTAAATTTCTGGACTATGGCTTCCACAAGGAAAAGGAATGATAGATTCCTGGCAAAAGATGGACTATTTCTAATAAAGGTTGGTTAGAATTCATTTTCTTTGAATTCTATGAATCCAGCAAAAAGGACTTTCAATCAGAATTGTGGAAGAAAGGAGAAAATTGCTTATATATATTCACCAAAATAGATACTTTAGAATAACTACAATTTAGGAAGAATTGCAGTATATCTATCCAGAAATTCACCAGAAACACAATCCAAAAAAAATGCACCAGAAATAAAGGCTCATCTAGGAAGTTGTAGTTTCCAGAATCATATCCTTCAAGGTAGGGGACCTGAAATGGTATCTCAGTTCATTGTACTTTATTTTCAGGATGAAGGTTTCTTCAATCGTATAGTTAGGGACTTGGATTAAAATGTCTCTGTGGTCTTTTCCGCTTTAGATCTATGATCCCTTCCCATAATGCCATAGAAGGTAGTGATAAAAAAGGAATGTCAGGCCTCAAGGTGATAGATGTTGCCTAGATACTAAATTGGCAGCTAGGTGGGGATAATAATTGTAGAATAATAGCACCTAACTTTCAGGGTTGTTTTAATAGAAAAAGAGGTAATATTTGTAAAGTACTTTGAAAATCTTAAAGCATCAAATAAATTCTAGCTATTATTTTTTTATTAAATACATTAGTTAGACCTCTGTTCTTAAAAGAAATTTGAGTGAATTAACTTTAATAGCTCTGTGACTTGGGCAAATTATTCAACCCCTCTGGATCTCAGTTTCTTTATCTATAAAATATGAAGTATGGAACAGATGCATTCTAAAGTCTCTCTCCTTGCTTTGATTTTATGAAAACATTTCAATATTTATCTTCTTCCTTTACTTCATCCTAAATCTTCATTGACTTCATTTATTAAAAAAGGACATAATGGGTATAAATAAATCCAAAGCATAATACTAGATACTTGGATTTGGGATAGGTGGGTTATACAAAGAAATGGAAGACTGGATCCTGCCTTTAGAAAGTTTACATTCTGGTTGGAGATACAAATTGATTTACATATGAAAATGAAAGTTTGCTATGAAACAATAATAATAATAAACAATAAATAATAATAACTGAATTTCATGTAGTGCAGCTAATTGGTGTAGTGGATAGAGCATCAGCCCTGAAGTCAGGAGGACCTTAGTTCAAATCTAGCCTCAGACACTTAACACTTTCTAGCTGTGTGACCCCGGGCAAGTCATTTAACCCCAATTGCCTCAGTGAAAAAAGGCTTTATAGAGTATTGTCCTTGCAACCCCACAGAATAATAATGTAAGTATTTATAGATATAGAAATTGAGACACAGAATGTTTAAGTGACTTTTCAATTAAATAAACATTTATTAAGTACCTACTATGTGCCAGGCACCATGCTTAGTTCTGGAGATACAAAAATTCCCCAAGATGACTAAAAACCTATATACCTCCTATAAAGATTTTTATTTTAGTTGTTTCACATTAAAATCATAATTCTTCCATTCTCTTCATCTTTTACTCCATCCTAAATTTTTGTTGGCCTTCATTCATGAAAGAAGCACATATTGAGTACAAATAAATGGAAAACACAGTATTGAGGTTGTGGTAGATGGAATTTGGTGAAAGGCAATGTGGTATAGTGATTAGGAAGAACTTGGTTCCAGTTTTGCCATACTTATCTACTATGTATAGATCTATTAGTGTACTACATACACTGTGTAGTGTATCTACTAGCTGTGTGACCATGGACAAGTTACAGAACCATTCAATATCTTAGGCACTCTCTAAAACCATAAGTTACAATGGAATTACCATTCTACATCTGGGGAGATGTTTCTATACTAGGAGTTCTCCAAACCAATGAAATGACAATTGGGACAAATAGCATTGGGAATGGAATTGAAACTTACAGACCATCTTTATTTGGTACCCTCATCTGTCCCTAGTCTTCAATCTCTCTTAAACAACAGAAAACTTCCTTTTCATCTTTAAGAAGAAGATGGACCTTATAGGTGGAGAAAATCAGAAAAGGCACTACTGAGGAACACTAAAACCCTATTAGAGTTTCCTTCTCATGGCTTCCAACAGAAGGGAACATATCTGGAATAAAAGCTCTGAGAAGTTAAACAACTAGGGAGAAGTTGCATGTTGTACAAGTGTTGAGCATCTGAGGAACCTGGTTTTGTTTTTTCATTGATAGAGCTGTTATCAAGCCCTTAGCAACCTGGAGGCTAATTATTCACCACAAATAAAAGGAAATGTGTCATTTGGTGGTTGTAGCTTTCTCCAATGCAGTAAATCATAGCTCCTTTTTATTTAATACTCTCAAAAACTCAAGTGAATATGTGATCTCATTGATTTGGGAGTTTCCTCTGACAATGCAGTCAGCTAGTCGATAAATATTTATTACATACTTAATTTATGCAGACATGATACTACATGCTAGTGATACAAAGAAAGGTAGAAGACAGTCTCTGCTTATAAGTTGCTCACAGTCAAGTGGGGGAAGAGGATATGAAAACAATATGAAATGTATATGAACATATATGTTAATATAATGAACAAGATATGTACACACTTCTACATACATAAAGGATAATTTGAGGATCATCAAGAGGGAAAGCACTGAACTAGTGATTGGTGATTGGAGATGGTGAAAGGCTACCTATTGTAGGTGGGAATTTAACTGAGACTTGAAGGAAGACAGGAGGCAGGGATGAGAAGGGAAAGAATTTCAGGCTTGGAGCATGGTCAGGGAAAACGTGGAGAGCTGAGAGACAGTGTTATATGTGAATAATAGCAAGTAGATGAATGTTGTTGGATTGTAGAGTACATGGAAGGGAATAAAGTAGAAGATTAAAAATTAGGAAGGGCCAGGTTGTAAAAAACTTTAAAAGTCAAACTAAAGATTTTATATTTGATTCTGCAGGTAATAGGGAATTTTGTGAGTGTGTGTGACATTTTCAGACCTGTGCTTTAGGAAGATCCCTTTGGCATCTGAGAAGAGAAAATAAATTATAATAGGGAAGACTATTGAAATAAATCAGGTAGAAGGTAATAAGGATCTGTATGTATCTGGTGGCAGTACCTGAGGAAAGGAGGGGAAACATGGGAAATTTTACAAAGGTAAAATCAACAGGCTTTGGCAACAGATTAGATTTGGTGAAAGAGAGTGAGGAATTGAGAATGAAACTCAGATTAAAAGTTTAGGAATTGGGAGGATGGTGGTATCCTTGACGGTAATAGGCAAGTTAGGAAAAGAAGGTTTGAAGTAGAAAGACAATACAGATAGCAACCCATCCATGATTTGACATGTTGTGTAATTCTTGTCCATGTTCGCCTAAAATTGGAGTCTACTCAATGTGCAAGGAGCCTTTCTTGATTTCTCCTGAAATAGAAAAATTACCAGCAAAGCAGTCCAGATATCTCTTTGTTATATTTTGCTTTTGACATATGGACAGTTCATTTTCTCTTACTGTCATACATTTCCTTGATGATAACCTTTTCTCTTGTTCTCCTTCAGAGTTCCATAATTTGCCTATCATTTAGCTGCAACTCCCTTCTCCCCTCATTTAAAAAATTCTCACTTAACTAATTAAATAGCTATTTCCAAATATCCAGTATGACTGAAAAATTGGATTGTATATGAAAATGCAAATTTCTATCATGTATAGCTTTTATTTTCTCTTCTTTTTAAGTACATAACAAGTTCAACTTATAACTTTCAAAGCTGTCTTGCTTATCTGTGCTTCTTACTGTCCTTCCTTCTCTTATCTTCTTTGCATTAAAAACAAACAAAAAAGACGTTTGACCCTCTATATATTTTGCTTCCCTCTTCTCAATCACTATCTTCTATTTCTCCTCACATGAGGTGAGAGGGACAGGAAAAACAAAGTCCTTGTAACAAATAGGTAGTCAAGCAAAATAAATTCCCACCTTGTTTTTGCCAAAAATGCGTGTCTCTTTCTGCAATTTGTACTCATCACATATCTCTCTCAGGAGATGGGTAGCATCCTTTGTCATCTGAATTTGTCATTGTTTATATCCACTGATCAGAGATTTTAAGTCTTACCATTTTTTCCTCTATAGTGTGAGGTTTTTTTTTAAGTAGTGAGAATATTTTTTTCTCTCTCTTTTTTTATTAAAGCTTTTTATTTGTATAACTTATGTATGGGTAGTTCCCCAGCATTGATCTTTACAAAGCTTTCCATTACAAATTTTACCCCCAGTCCCTTTCCCTCCCCTAGATGGCAGGAAGTCCACTACATGTTAATAATGTTGAAATACTTGACAAGTTGTGCAAAAAAAAATCCTATCTACAAGAAAAAAGAGAAAATCAGAGAAAGGCAACACACTGCAAGCAAATGTCAATAGAGATCATGAAAATGTTATGTTGTGGTCCATATTTCATATCCCTCTCTCTGGATGTATATGGTTTTCTTCAGTGAACAATTGGAAAAGGTTTGAGACAATTCTTTGTTGCAGAGAGCCATGTCCATCAGAATTGATCATCATGTAATACTGTTGTTGCTATGTATGATGATCTCCTGGTTCTGCTCGTTTCATTCAGCATCAGTTCATGCCAGTCTCTCCAGGCCTCTCTGAAATCGTCCTGCTGGTTGTTTCCTACAGAGCAATAATATTTCATAACATTCATATACCATAATTTATTCAGCCACTCTACAATTGATGGGCATCCCTTCAGTTTCCAGTTTCTAGCCACTACAAAAAGGGCTGCCACAAA